>JAOVVF010000022.1:1663823-1676262 GCA_028565595.1 Duopalatinus emarginatus
AGGTAGCCAGAGAATTAAAGTCTGTCATCTAATTCATGGTTTCTACATCTGTCCATTATGGTGTATTGTAGACTGTCTGTAAACGGATGTAAACTACATTTAGATCCAAACTAACATACATTTTGTCTTACTAATATATTTAGTGTGTGTGTGCGCTGTTGTTTATTTTTTGCACTCCTGATTGTGTCAGAAATCTAACTTGAGCACTTTAAGTAATTTCAAAGCACTGTGTATAAAGTCACCTGATAAGTTGTGTTGATTGGTTTATTGTACAGGAGATTTGTCAGTGTTACAAATACACATAATCACCCTGCCTGTGTTGATATCTAAAAGACTGCGTGCTGATTTCTTTCTTTCAGTCCACTTGCTTTTTTTTTTGTCTGATCATGTATGATGAGGATAAACACTTGGTATCTGCAGGACTCTTAAGTGCTGATTTTCTCTTTTTTATCATATGTCGCAGATATGACGCTCAGTGCCAAATTGAAACTGTGTATTTATTTTTTGTCCATTTGGGGAATGTTAAGATGTCAAATGCGTTGGATCTGTCTTCAAAATTTTCCATGTTTAAAGACTTACCACAGTTTTACATAAGGAAATGATACCTGAAGGCCAGAAGTTGATCGTTCTCATTCATCCACAGGTGTAGCTGAAGGTGCACCATCATGGCGACAGACATCGGCTCCCCGCCTCGGTTTTTCCACATGCCTCGGTTCCAGCACCAGGCGCCCCGGCAGCTCTTCTACAAGAGGCCGGACTTTGCGCAGCAGCAGGCCATGCAGCAGCTCACCTTCGACGGCAAGCGCATGAGGAAAGCAGTGAACCGCAAGACCATCGACTACAACCCGTCCGTCATCAGATACCTCGAGGTAACGTCAAAACTCTTAACAGATACTGTGCATTAGTTCTTTCACTCTTTTTACATGCTCTGCTATACGCACTGAAGTGTTTTGCACCATGACATCAGCTTGTACATAATGTAAGACTGAATCGGATTATATTCAGTACATTAGTTATATTTGCCTAATATGTTTGTTTGACAGAATCGTCTGTGGCAGCGGGATCACAGAGATTTGCGCGCAATCCAACCAGATGCAGGTTGCTTTAATGATGTAAGTGGTTAGAAATGGTTTGTTTTCAGGCTTTTGGAATATTGGATTCAATTTTTAACAATTCTGCTCTGCGTGTCTCTCTCTCCCTGCAGCTTGTCCCTCCTGTCGGTATGCTCAATAACCCCATGAACGCAGTCACTACAAAGTTCGTCAGAACGTCCACAAACAAAGTGAAATGCCCAGTGTTTGTAGTACGGGTAAGTGATGCCGAACATGGAATGAAGGGAATTCCCAGATGACTTTTTCACATTTGAGATAAAGAGGAGGTTCAGTAATCAGAGGATGAAGTATGAGATAGATAAGGTTTACATGTTCACCAATAGCTGACTGTTATGCCAGAGTATTAAGAGCCATAACACTTATTTAAGTACAGTAAATGACATGTTAATGGATGTGATATGTTATAAATAAGTTGTATAAATACGCTTATATTTGTGTCTTAATTTGTCATCTCTGTGCCTTTCTTTCCTTCTTGTCCTGTTTATGAAAACATAGTGGACCCCTGAAGGCAGGCGGCTCGTAACCGGCGCCTCGAGTGGGGAGTTCACATTGTGGAACGGCCTTACCTTTAACTTCGAGACTATTTTACAGGTAATCATCCAATACCTAAAGCGAATAATTCTTACATCTGACACAAAAGGACGTGTAACACACCCTGACTTTACCTGATGTTCCCCCTTTTTCCAGGCTCACGACAGCCCGGTGCGAGCAATGACTTGGTCTCACAACGACATGTGGATGCTGACCGCTGACCACGGCGGCTACGTGAAGTACTGGCAGTCCAACATGAACAACGTCAAGATGTTCCAGGCGCACAAGGAGGCGATTAGAGAGGCCAGGTCTATACCCAATCTACCCTTTTCTGTAGTTAACCCAAGAAGCGTGTGTAGGAGGCGCCCCTCAGTGCCCTCCGTCCTTATATACTTCTCCCTGTGCTGCTTGATGTTGATGTCCTTAATTATTGACACGTGTATGTGTGCGCTGTTGCAACACTGCATTGATTTGTCACCTGTGGCTCATAAGTTATGTACCCTGGATTTTTCTATACATAATCACAATGTACAGAAAAGGTTTATTTTTTTTCCTATTTTGCCACATTTTTAAATAAAGAATTAACATTTATCTATATGCTAAGGTTATTACAAGCACAGACTAGACACAGTGAGACACACAGGGACAAAGCGAAGGGTTTACGGTACTGACGTGCACTCACAGCACACGGTCCATTTCACACCGCTTCATTAACCCGGGAATGTTGGCCATCGCCATGTGCCATGCTCATCATGACCTTTATTTAGTTCTGAATAAAGATTTAATTCTGGAATTTTAAATAAAGATTAAAATAATAAAGGTTATTAGAATAAAGATGACCGATTTCCACGCAGACGGTCCCCACCCTCATCTGGGAAACTGTTACCAGTTGTGAAGCCTGTATCACGGCGTGACTCGCGTCTCACTGCTCCTACTCCATTTTCACTCTCAGGACACATCCTAAGAAAAACGATTAAATAAAGTTGGTCACTGTTTTCCCCCCCTTTTACCTTCTCACTCTTGGGGTTCAAGAGGAATTAAAATTTTCCAATGTCCCTTTTTCCACATATGTAAGGGTTAATAAGCAGGCACGGGAATGTAAAAGGCCATTGTGTCATTATTGCTTTAATGCATGAGCAGTGGGAAACTTGGCTTGCTGCCTGAATTTTGTTTATCTGGTGGATAGAAGTTCCTGTCCAAGTCACACGAATGGTTAACAACAAGGCACAACAGTTTTGTTTCTTTTTTTTTCCTTCTTGTTTTTTCACTGTTTACCTTTTGCCCGGGAGTGGTGTTTGGATTATTGATTACAGAATAGATTTAGATTGCAGATTTATTTTTACTATCCCAACAGCAGCCTATTAAACTGGGCCGAGGATAACGCAAAAGGACGCAGAGGCATGTTTTATAGTTAAGTTGCACTGAAATAGGAAAACCTATGCCTGGTGATCAGTGCCATCTTCTAATCCTGTCTCTTGGAGGGTAGGGGAACAATCGCAAAGGTTATGTCGACAATATAGTTGTAAAATGTATGATTTTTGTCCCCTAGTTACATTGAGGACACACACACAAAGTGCACCTACTCTTCTCATTGGTGAAGAAGCGATTAAAATACAATAATTTTGCTGAAGGGGAAACATAATGGTGTGTGAAATACGCACGTTTGCATCTTGTAGTGTTTACGTTTACAGTTATTTAAAGTATGTTGGCTTTATGGGTTTAAGTCTACATGTGAGAATTAGTCAGTCTTCCAATTCGGGCCAACAGAAGGCAAGAAGGCAGATTTGTGGTCTTTTTGGTTTATATTAAGTCACCGAGTCACTGCTTTCTATTACTAGTTGCCTGCACATCTAGAGGGGAGCAAGAGAAAATACCCTGAAGTACATCCCTCCCCCAGCCACAGACGTTCCGTATTCTCCCTGACTGTCTCCCTAAAAAGTCCCCCCCCCCCCTTTTTTTTTTAGCAATGCTCACACTTCGGCTGTCCCTTTGTTAACTATTTCTAGGTCGCGTGTTCTCTCTTGAATTGGTTTAACTCTAATCTGGATCTCTATGTGGGACATCAGAAAAGCGTTCCCTGTATCTTCCGGGAGTCTTGGGTCATGTTACAGCCATCCGTAAATGGGAGTCTAGAGACCAGAATTGGTCGTAGTATACACTTACATGTCAACACAGCGGCACTAGCCAATCGTGGGCTTCTGTGAGCTCGGGCATACAGAATTGGGCAGAAGCACTTTCCTCCGAGATGTTACACAGCCCACTGACATTGCACGAGCATCAGCTAGAAAAGATGCGGCGGCTGGCTACACGTGACTCGAAGGAAGCATGTGATGGAGTTCGGTGGTAGCTGTTGCATGATGTGGTGTGAACTGGCCCTATTTAAATTGGGAAGAAATCAGGGAGAAGTAGTGCTTGTTTACTTGTCATGTGATTTGTAACACACGTAGGATTAGTTAGCGACGGGCTACCGTGTCCGAGCTCCCTTTGTAACCGAAATCAAATCCCTATCTGCTGTTTTACATACAGAACATGACCTAAGAGCTTTCCGTTTGTGTGAAAGAGGATGATAACACTTGGTTCCGTACTGTTGTTGTAGATGTGGATTTGGCCTCAGTTTCTGCTGTATGTGGATATTTTGGTGAGGTTGTACCATTGTAGTGTCTTTCTGCTTGAACAGTAATCAGGTCTAAAGTCTTGAGGTGAATTGGGACACGCTTACTACAGAAACCTGGGAGTGTCCCAATCCCACAAAGAGCTGCTTTGTTATCCTTCATTATTGATTCTTTTCCTGCTATGTCTTCAGTTTCTCTCCTACGGATAATAAATTTGCCACTTGCTCCGACGACGGAACCGTGCGCATCTGGGACTTTCTGCGCTGCCACGAGGAAAGAATTCTGAGAGGTACGTTTATGACCGACCTGAAGACACAAACACTGTCAGGGAATTAAAAAAAAAAGAGGGGGGAGTGTGGGGCAACACATACATGGGGACTGTATATGATGTCTGTGTTTACAACGTTTGCAAAAACAAGTCTGCACTCATTTCTGCACCTCGGCCCTTTCTCAGAATGCTTAGTTTCAAACTGTTATAAAGTGACCCTTTTTATTCCACAGTATTATCAGTGACCTCCTTGATTGTTTTTTTCCCTTCTGTGTTGGACAGAGTTGTAGATTATTTTTCTTTGCTTGTATAAGACAACAATAAACCCAAAAAGAAGTTTAAAAGGAATGGGGATAAACAAAAATATACAATATACAGCCATTATAACACACCTGTAAGAACAGCTCTGACTTGCATTAACTCTACAAGACCTCTAAAGGTGTTCTGTGGTATCTGGCACCAAAACGTTACCTTCACACTTCACCATGACCCTGCCATTGGTCACTCGTCTAGACATCACAATTTGGTCCTGATAAAAGTCACTTGGCTCAGATAGTCTTGTTAAAGTAGCACCTGTCAGCATGTAGGCTGTATTAGGCAGCAAGTGATGAGTCCGTTCTAAAAAGTTGCTGTGATGGAGGCGGGAAAAATGGGCAAGTGTAAGAATCCGAGGGCCAAATTGTGACGTCTGGGTGACTGGGTCAGAGTATCTCCAAAACAGCAGGATTTGTGTGTCCCAGTTGTAC
This sequence comes from Duopalatinus emarginatus, assembly GCA_028565595.1. Lineage (NCBI taxonomy): Eukaryota > Metazoa > Chordata > Actinopteri > Siluriformes > Pimelodidae > Duopalatinus > Duopalatinus emarginatus. The sequence continues at coordinate 1,669,093 of JAOVVF010000022.1, forward strand.
ACTAATTAATGTCTACCAAAAGTGGTCCAAGGAAGGACAACCAGGTTTTGTGGAGTCCATGCTTTGATGCACAGGGTCAGTATGTGTCAGGATGCAATGAAACATGCAAAAGGGGAACTATGGACAGAACAGATCAGAGTGAGAACTGAACAGGAAGAGTGGAGAGGAAGGGAGATTGGTGCATTGCGTAATATATTTTAAAGCTTTTACCATTTCTTCAGAACTGTTCTCTATAGTGACAAATTTCATTCCATGTTATATTAAGTAATAAATAAAACTCTGGAGAGTCTGTAATTACATGACAATAATCATCATTCCAATAAGACCATGTCTGGATAATTTTTTTTGTCAGTGTTTTTTTTTTTTTTTATTATTATTTTTCATTAATAGTCAGATTAAATCTTCTTGAACGTCCATAAGATGTTATAGCAGCTATAGACAACTAGGGAAAACCTGCACTTACCTAAATCAGACTGCAAATAAATGAGGCAGATATTCACTGTGCAAACAGCACAACTGTTCTGATTTGTTGCACATTTTTTATTATTATTATATGATTATTATTTGATTATTATTTTGATTATTTGTTGCACATTGTTGATTATTATTATAGTTCTGTACTCGTAGGTCTTGTCTTTTAAATGGATTCACCAGTGTGGGAAACAAAGGAGTCATAGGGGGTTAGAAGATTTCCTAGGCTGTCAGGCGTTCTTTGCAGAACACTGAATCATAAATAATATACAGCTCTTTTTGGAATATTTTGCATTATGGTTTCACTTCAGTGTGTTGGCACAGTATCACTAAAATCAGGAGTTCTCGGTCGAACCAGCAGATGAACTGAGTCCAGGTCAAATGTCTGAAATAATAGTTTATTTTCAAATATCTGTATCTTCTTTTCTGATTAAAGTAGATTATAAGGGTTATGATGGACACACATTATCTACCCTGTCTTCAGTCATGTTACTGTCTTGACCCTTGCCTATGGTGCTAAAACTTGCCCTGATAAAGTGCTAAAGATAAAGCTTTGTCAAACTAAATGCAATGTTTTCGAGTTCACTAAAATTGAAGATTGATTATAGGTGTGTGTTACAAACAATATTATATTATATATTATTGATCATTTTTTTCTGCAGTTTTATTTTATTCACCAGTTAAAAACAGCAAGAGAATAGGCCATAACAAAACATAGAGCTCATTAGGCAAAAGCTTGAGTATTAAGCATAATGTAACATGCACCGTTTCCCCCAAATCCAACACAACCTACACACCATACTAACTGCTGAACATATCAAAACCAGGTCATTATATTCTATTTCTACATAATCTATAATTTTCTTAATAGTGACTGCTTTTGGTGATACAGTCGTCCATGACCAGAGGAGTGGCAGACTGTCTCTCCCAGTCAAGGTTTAGCTAATCATGGGTGCCTGTGAGCTCATGCATACAGAAGTGGGTGGAAGCACATTCCTCCGAGTGTGTTACACGTAGCTGGCTGCATGTGACCAGAGGGAATCACATGATCAATAGCCTTGGCTGTCGTCTGATTGAGGGAATTGGACACGTTAGGGAGAAAATCTGAGAAAAAGCCCAAATAACTAATAAATAACGAGTGCCTTCTTATCTTATGTAATTTACTTTAATTTAAACACATTACTGAGTCACACTGACAGTTTTGTCTTTTTTCTGTCCTTTTTTGTTTGTTTTAGCATTTTTTTTTTTTTAAGTTTAAGATGCTTTAATAAAAAAACTGTTACTTAAAGCTAAATTTTGCCACAAACAATTTCAAATAAACAGTTAAATTTTAGATTGTTCACAGTAACGACACTACACATGTTGGTTAGTGTGTTATGTTCAGGTGTATGTGAAACTGAGAGAGCAAAAATATGAGCTGGGTGACGGTTTGGGCTCATTGTAGTAAAGCAGAACAGTAATTAATAAACCTGCAGATTCTGTTGATACTGTTAGTCAAATTAAACAGAGGGCCAACCGTGACTCAAGGTTACAGACTCATGACCGCAAGGCATCTAACCAATCCAACTGCTTTCCAAGCCCTGGGGCTGCCCACTGCTGTGGGCAAGTGTGTTCACTGCCCCCTAGTGTGTGTTCACTGTATGGATGGGTTAAATGCAGAGGTCAGATTCCTGTGTGCAGTCACTGACTTTCGCTAAAGACCTCAACGTTATCAAAAGTACTTGTGCACATTTTACCTACAAATGAACTTTTGAATATAAAAACTTTTAATTATATTAAATTTAAATATTCCTGTTTTAATGTAATTTGCAGTTTTGACACATCATGTTTCTACATATTGATAAAATAAAGCCGTCACTGTTGGGGGTTTGCTGGTATCTCAGTGTGCATAGTAATGAGACTTGGAGTTACAATCAGAGCTTTAAGTTTATTTGTGTCCACTGTATAAACTGTTCTGTGAATATAAGTAATGGACAAGAGAAGCAAAAAGAGAGAGAGAGAGACCAAAACTGGGACATTATTTTTACACTCATTAATGACAATAGCAGTAGACTAGATAGAAACTGTGATACAGTTAAAGTTGATATAAAAGTTTTCTTATGTTTATTTCAGTTCTAGAACTGCAATTCAATGGGCTATCATTCAACATCATGTCAAATTCCTCCTGACTTTCAGTCACTGGTGCTAGTTTTTAATTTCATTATTATTATTATTATTATTATTATTATTATTATTATTAAAGGAAGCTTATGTTCTCCCTCATCACAAAGTGGTGTTTCAGTGCAACCACAAACTCTCAGCTACATCTAATTTCAGAGAAAATTAGGTTACATGAATCCAGAATCATCCATCACCATGAATTATATGTCTGCTTAGATCACAGCTGCTCTGTTGTGTTACACTCACTGACTCTCACAACTGCTTGGTGCACCTCGGTGATAATTCTCTGGTTTCCTCAGCTTGTGTTTTCATATCTAACAGTTGTGGAGCAGCCGTGGCTCGAGCTTTGGGAATCGGCCAAGTGACCGGAAGGTTGCCGGTTCGATTCCGCCCATACCAACAAGCCACGACTTGAGCAAGGCACCTAAGCTCCAACTGCTCCCTGTGCACCATGGATAGGGGCTGCCCACTGCTCTGGGCAAGCAGGTTCACTGCCCACTGGTGTGTGTGGGTTTCACTGCATGGATGGGTTAAATTCAGAGGTTAAATTCCTCTGTGTGTTTTACATGATTCTGTTGGCTCACAAAATTCCACAGCCATTGGATTACAGAATTTTACTGGTTCACAGCATTCTACTGATTTTATACAATTACACAGCACTTCTGTTGGTATTTACAATTCTACTGATTTACAAAATTCTATTGGTTCTCAGAACTCAATTGGTTTACAGAATTTTGGAGAATTTTATTGTTTGAGTATCAGTTATCAGTTTACAAAACCTTATTGGTTCGCAGAATTCTACTGGTGTACAAAATTCTATTGGTTTATGTAATTTTATCTGTGTACAGTTTTCTGTTGGTTCTCAGGATTCTACTGGTTTACAAAATTCCACACTCATTTGTTTCCAGAATTCTATTGGTTCAGAGTATGCTTTTCTTCACAATTCAATTTGTTTACATAACACACTGCAGAATGTCACTGCTTCACAGATTAACAGTTCTACTGATTTACCAAATTCTATTGGTTGACAGAATTTTATTTATGTATACTGTAGTGTTTCACAGAATTGCTTTGGTTTAATTAGTTTCCTAGTTTATTAATAAAAACAATCGGGATGTGTATGTATGTTTATATTCCAGCATTTGTTCCATAATAGAAATAGTTCATCCACTTCTAGGGTGTCCTTCACAGTGGTGTCCTGCACAGTTGTGGTTTTCCTATTCAAACACACCCAGTAAACCTGGTGGTTAATGGAATTGTAATCAGGTGTGTGTGTGTGAGTGGGTAAAACATCTAAACTGTCTTGGACACCAGACCTTCTGGACTTCAGTTTTGCACCCCTGGTTTAAATAATAATACAGTAAACAATAATATAACGTAATATGATTTTTATTAATATAATGTGGTTACCAGGTTACAAACTTTCCTTAATAGTAAAACTTGGTTGCTTTCAGATTATTGTATAATTGGCTAAGATGAAATTTTGTCCGACACTTAGTATTAGAATGACAAAATATTTCTTTATTTTATGAGACCAGTACTTAAACTTGGAGAAGCTGATGGTTTTTTATTATTATTATTTAAGTGTCTTACTTTGTAAAAAAAAGCCTTAAAATGAGCCTGGATATCTAAACACTTTACTGCTGAACATGATTCTTACAACCCACAGGCATTTTTATTGTAAACTAAACACTGTTAGTATCTGTGGATATGATTTCCTGGAAGAAATCGAACATTTACAGCCAGATTTTGTACTGAATTGGATTGTATCCATCCTTTTCTTACCTCCTCTTCACCTTGATGTGCTGGATATCAGATTAGTGCCATTTCGAACATTTCACCACAAACACCTAACCAGCCACAATCCTGTCGTGTCTGTTGCTTTCCAGGGCACGGTGCAGACGTCAAGTGTGTCGACTGGCATCCAACTAAAGGCCTGGTGGTCTCAGGAAGTAAAGACAGCCAGCAGCCTATCAAGTTCTGGGATCCAAAAACCGGCCAGAGTCTGGCAACATTGTGAGTTGATTATCAGGAGCCATTTTAGACGGAAACGTTAACATGGCAATGTAGGACACAACGCATGGTTCTTTTGCTATCCAACCTGTCCCGAGGTTCATTGCATAACCGCTAATCTAGTATACTCTTCTAGTATGCGAGCGTGTAGTATGCACACCACCTCAGACGCACTTGATCCTCCGTTTTACCAACAACCTTTGACCAAAGACATCACACCGCTTGAGTCTTACTTCCTTTCAGCTTTGGCGGTGTATACAGTCTTTGGCTGCGTCCGAAATGGCATATTGCTGTTCTAGTTAGTAAGCGAGTCTAGTATGGGACACGATGTAGTGCGCCCGAATACCTAGTATGTATCAGGTAGTATGTGAAAGGTTCCCGAATGTCCTATTAGATCGGGAGAGATTTTCTAGTACGCATCGTCAGCACACTATCCGAGCCTGACGTATCCCATAATGCACTGCCAAGGAACTGAGAGCCTGTTTCATCTGTAACCGAGTCGGGGAGAGGTTATGATTATCAGTATAGGCTGAGCTGACGAAATTTAAAGTTAATAAAAATTGAAACTAAATAATTGTGTCGGACTCAGGCGGTGTGACGTCTTGGGTCAAAGGTTGTTGGTAATACGGAGGATCAAGTGCATCCGAGGTGGTGTGCATACTACACGCTCGCATACTAGAAGTGTATACTAGATTAGCAGTTAAATAGTATATACTCTCTCCAAGCTAGTATGTAGTATTCAAGTATGCCATTTCGGACACAGCCTATGTGTCCTTCAAAGGATGCAGTCTTTGGATTGGGTGAGTCGGCCTAAACATGCAAGCAAAAAACTAACCTAGTAAATATTTGACTTGAGTAAATGTAATCCCACGTCTTGTATAGTAGGTTGTCAGTCGAGCAATTATTTAGTATATTAGGCCACACCCAAATAGTGTGATGTCATAAGATGTGAGATAGATATAGATAGATAGTGAGGTGGTGGGTTTAGTATTCAGGCTACTAACCAACCCACCTGCCCGGAGTCGAGTCTTCCAGCAGGACCCTTAACCCTGATCTTCTGATTCAACCATCAGCCAAATGAGCAGATTGAATAATAATAAACGTGCCGTCTGATGCTCTCAATCTTCTCTCTCAGACATGCCCATAAAAACACAGTGATGGAGGTTAAGTGGAACCTGAACGGTAACTGGCTCCTGACGGCGTCACGTGACCACTTATGCAAACTGTTCGACATTCGCAACCTGAAAGAAGAGCTGCAGGTGTTCAGGGGACACAAAAAGGAAGCCACAGGTAGAAACTGAGAAGTATTGGTTTGTGTGTGTGTGTGTGTGTGTGTGTGTGCGCGCGCGCGCATGTGCACTGTGTCGTGTCGCGTCGCGTGTTGTGTATCTGACACTGTTCCTGGTGTTTGATTTGATTATAGCTGTCGCCTGGCACCCCATCCATGAAGGTCTTTTTGCGAGTGGAGGCTCTGATGGATCTCTGCTCTTCTGGAATGTGGGGTACGAGCTGCTTGATTACACACAAACACACACAATGTTTCGCTCACAGCTTGTACAGAAACTGACACACTCTGAATAGCAGTCATTTTTAAAATGTTTTGTCGACAGGGTGGAGAAGGAGGTGGGCGGGATGGAGATGGCCCATGAGGGTATGATCTGGAGTTTAGCCTGGCATCCGCTTGGCCACATTTTGTGCTCGGGATCTAATGACCACACCAGGTGTGTATTTCATAACAACATTGTGTGTGTGTGTGTGTGTGTGTAATATGACCAAAATTTCATATCCTGATAACGATACAGCATGTTTTCTGTAAATTCAGTGAATTTTCAGAAAGTAAAATGACCACATTAATAAACAATTGCTTGAGATTGAATTATAGAAAGTCAAACAGTTAAAGATATTTTCTGCTGTATGGTGTGCCGCGGGTAAAAGACTCTTTCAACGTCTTGATCTGCAGCTAAAAAAAACAAGTTTATGCGCCTCCAGTTGCCTTGACAACGGCCTTGTGAGCGTAAACTTCCAGTTTGAGAGAAATTAAAAAAAAAAAAAAACGCAGCCTTTTTTTCTGTTTTTGTTTCACTGTTTTGTGAAGATGTCTGAAAAACATCTGATTCACTTTCAAATTTGTATTTCTTATTTCTTGCAAGAAAAATGATTTCTTTCTGTTTCTTTTATTTGGGGTTTAAAGCAAAAATCAAATAACTTTGATTATTTGTTTGTTTTTCTTTTTTAAATTTCTGTCTCTGAAATAAAAATCGACCAAAAGATACACAGACCCTTTAGGTATAAGCTCCTCGTTTTGCGCTGGTCTGGGTCTCTCTCCTGTCCAGAATTAGTCCGGTTTGCCCCATGTGTGTCTCCTACATGTTTGTGTGCACCGCCTTAACGTGCAGTCCAAACAAAACCACTGCTGTCGAGTGGATTTTGCAACACAACGAAACAGACGATAGGTTAAACCATAAATGTTTATCGTCAACCGATATATCATCATATCGCACAGCCCTACTGCGTGTGTTCATATAT
>JAOVVF010000022.1:1725761-1742968 GCA_028565595.1 Duopalatinus emarginatus
ACACAACACACCAGTAACTTACACACACACAACACAACACACCAGTAACTTACACACACACAACACAACACAACACAACACACCAGTAACTTACACACACACAACACAACACAACACAACACAACACACCAGTAACTTACACACTACACACACACACTATACACGCAAATTCGATATATACACTATAAACCAGTTGTTGCATTTTTTTCCTTTTCTTTTTTGTCTTCTGTTGTCCTTAATTATTGTATTTGTTTCTTAATAATCAAAAATATTCATATATTATTTGTATACGTTCGGTTTAATTTATCTGCAAAATCTGCTTTGGCACAAATGTAATTTATAACATTCATGCCAATAAAGCATTTCTGAACTGAACTGACTTTTAGCGCCCTCTAGTGTAAATACAGGGTATAACACATATTTTTCTGACCCAGTGACCACAGCGCCCTCTAGTGTTGTCTCTCGGAACTCCCTGCACTTTGCAGAAGCAGCTGAGCTCTCAGGATGTAAAGGTCATCAAGCACATCACTGTGGGAGCTCTGTGTCACTGCAGAGCTTCCTGTGTGAGAGCTCAGGTGGGGCTTTCCGACATCGACTAGTCTGAACCAGTCTTTTGATCTGTGTAATTTTATTTAGATAAAATACTCACCAACACCTGAAAGACAGAAACAGAAGTAGGTGTTTGTGTGTGTGTGTGTGTGTGGTTAATGATATGGTGGTATACCACATTCAAGAACTATTTATTATGATCTGATTCAAAATGGTGTAAGCGTTCGTTCGAGGCCACGCCCCCTTAACTACTCATTAGTGCAGGTCTTGTCACTCACTGATGTACCTGAGGTGTGAAGTCTAGACTGCCTGGTCTGATCCCACAGAAGACCCACAGAAGGATCTGTTGCTTCTTGGTCCCAGATACCACTGAACAACTTCAGAGGTCACGTGGAATCCAAGTGTCCACATCACAGAGTTGTTTGGGTGGTGTTAATGTTATGGCTGATTCATAGCCCTTGTCATTACTATAAATCAGAGCTTATCAAGTTTATGGTCATCAGTGGTCTATTTTAAAACATAAGATTTCAGTTTGCTGTGTGTGTGTGTGTGTGTGTGTGTGTGCGTATTTCATGTAAATTTCTGAGATGATGAAACTACAGAAGAGTGTTTGATCATAAAACCCTGCAGACTAAAACCATCACTGCAGAAGGAAAACATGTCTTGGGGTTCAAATTGACTTCATGAGGACCACATTTTTACTGCTGTACTACTAAATAAACTGAAGGAAGATGTTTTGTTTTTCATCATGATGTTAGTGTGTATTTAATCAGGGCAGGACGGAATTCCCCTCACACACGCTGGAGGAAGTGAGGACTTCTGTGAATTCTGGGATTTCAGATCTTGCACAGTCAGTGAACATCGCTGCTTCAGACAGGAAGCAGAAGTCTATTGTTTACAATGAAGTGCCAAAAAACGGTACAGACTGCAAAATAAAACGGTAATGACTCTTAATGGTATGCGGTTTGTTTAGCTGCCATTTTATGGGACCCCTGGTACATCTACAAACATCTCTGACTGGTGAACACTGTGTGTGTCTCCTTTCTGATAAGCTACAGCAGTTTATGTCCTGCATTCATTCTGATGTTTAAACAGGACAATGCACCACCACACACGTCTAGGCACCAAATCATGATTTAAGGAACACTCATCTGAGGTTTTGCTATTCACACCTTCATGTAACACTGTTAACCCTGAATGTGAATATGAGCATCAGAGTAGGTGGTGTAGTGTGCAAATCAAAGATCAGCGATGGAGCATCTGGGACACCATAACACCAAAATAGCTTGTGATCCTGGCATTGGAGAAACCAACAATCTCTCTCTCCTTCTGAGCTTTACTGTTTAATAAAAGGTCGGATATAATAGGATCAGATGAAGCATGGTTAGACTTTTGGGGGTTTTTTTGTGAATAGGAAGTAATTACATGTGGGAAGTAAAGTTGAGAGAAGGGAACTGAAGTGTAAGCCACTGGACTGGTCATAGGGATCAGTTTGGGTTTTTTTTTTTTTTTTTTTTACACAGGGACTCAAATTTGGTACAATGATGCAATACAATAAATCCGGATGATTCCGTTGCCCAATCGTTTCTTCAATTTCCTGATCACAACTCAACTTCCTACATGCAAATACGTCAAAAATGATCCGCACCCCAGTTACACTTAAACATCTGTTATCAGCGATTTCTGTACTAGGTCTCGGTCTCCTCACTCACTGCTGTGCAGGGTTGAACATTACGTTATGTCTTTTTGTTTGTAACTGTAGCGCAAGAAAGAAGAAAAAAAAGTCCTCCTCTTGCGCCATCAGACTAATCACCCTTTTGGTGACATGAAAACAGATTCACTTCTGAGGAAGAGGTGAAGACAGCGATGCATTAGTAGCTCTCAGCCTAAAACGTTATAAATGAGGGAATATGAAAGCTTGTTGACACATAGACAAGGTGTAGTAAAAAGCTGGGAGAAACAATATATTTGTCTTTTCTAAAACTTGATTAAAAGAAGAGTGTGGATCATTTTTGACTCACTAGTGGTTTCCATTCACGGTCTAATGTGTAAAAGTGGAAGATCAAACCATGGTACTAAGTTATCATGTCTAATAAATCCAATTGTGATGCAGTATGAAGAAAAATAAAGCTGGGTGCCTCTGAATGCTTCGCTAATCTAAAATGACACGTAAGACACACAGGGTGTTATTATTTTTTCAGATACCGTAACAAATCCGGGCCACTTCTGGCAATGATATGGCACTGCTGGTTCACGGTTATTGCTGACAATATGCCATGTGAGCCACGTGTTAAAAATGCTTAAAGGGCGCATCACAAAACATATGTCACAGTAATAACCCAGATGTACGTGGTTGAGTTTACAAGGGGGCTCGTTTATGACTGTGAACTGGCTGAGTTCTGGCATACGCATCTGGCCCTTATTATTCCATGTGGGCCAAATCATATTTGCTGTCCGGGTTGTTTGTGTTTTCTCCTGATTTAAATTAGACATGTCCAATTTAGACATTATCAGACCACAGCCACCAAACAGGAAGGGCAAAGACTGTCAGGTTTTTTTGGCTCAGGTGGCAGTGTAAAGAGGAGGAAATCAGTCCCACCTACATCTCTATGCTAACAGATGACCATGATCAGCAATGGCTGACAGGGGAGAGAGCGTATGCCATGGCCAATTCTGCTCTATGGGCTCCTGGTTACAGATGGCTGTGACATCATCCTGAATTTGAGCTTACCAGACAATAAGGCACCTTTCTATTGCTCCACCCTCACAGTGCTTCATGTATGTCATTAAGGACCACCTGCTATCTTACTCTACTAAGTAGTTTCAGTCAGTTTGGTGACGCTCATTCATTTATACCTGATGTATTTTTGTTTCGTTTATATTCACATCAAATATTAAAGCTCACAATTCACACCATGTCCATCGATTGGTTTTAATGTATTTGTGTTATAAAAATTAAGACAACATCAGCTGAATGTAGGAAAAAAAACAAAAAAACAAACACAGCTTCGAGTCCAGAGGAAAAAGATGCACATTTTCCATTAAATCAGTCATTCAATCAGCCTGCCGCTGGTTTATAACAGAACACATTCTCATTTAGATATATACACTTCTCATCACAGCAGGTCAAAGTGGACATCCATCCAGACTCCATGAGCAGAGGAGCTCCATTTTTTTCCACCAAACACATTCACAAAAAATAAAAAAGGGGAGGGGGGATTGAACCAAAATCATTTTAATGATTTAATACAACAAATCCAACTCAATACTGTAGGCAAAACTTTTTTTAAAGCCTCCATCGAATAAAAGGGACTCACGGAAAACCACCAGCCTTCAATTCTACTAACTGGCACGAAATTAAGTCGACTTTCAAGTGAACTACAACAGTTAAGGCTTGTTCTCCTGACACAGGAAGCAGCGTCCGTGTCGTTTTTAATACCGAAGCTCACGTCGTGTCACATTTAGAAAAGTGAAATCAACAACACACAGTGAAGCGTGCGGTCCGTAAAGATCCTGCTCACTCTCACTCATCCTTCACATGACGCGGTTCGGTTTATCGTTACGTGTTTGGTTAACACCGTTCTCTACACTAGCTAAATACAACACTGTCCTTAGCATTTAACGTTTGGCACTGGAACTGGGTGATATGATACAGATACTGTGACAGTCATCTGATTGGTCAGAAGCCTGTGATTCATTTTCTATAACAGCTCTGGCAGTAGTGCATCATTTAATCCATAAATATTAAACAAACATCTCATCACAGCCATGGCTTGAGGTTAGGGAACCAGCCTTGTGACTGGAAGGTTGCCGGTTCAAGCTCCAGTACTGACAAGAGACGACTGAGGGGCCCTTGAGCAAGGCACCTGACCACCAAACTGCTCCTTGGGTGCTGTGAATAGGGCAAGTGTGTTCACTAGACCCTAGTGAGTGCTTTATTGTGATCGACAATGGATTTAAAACCGCTATATCATTATATCAATATCTTATCACCCGTATCGTCTACTTTTGAGTTTTCCCCCCCATTTGTACATGACCAATACTGGTACTATGAGTATAATACAGACAGAATCTAGAGTGTCTATAATGTTAAATCCTTCATCACGACGGAATCCAGTGGCAATACTGCAAAATACTATTCACACTTGACGGGCACGACGGCAGAGCAGGAGGCACCAAGGCAGACTCACGCCCTGAACGACCAGATCACGAAGTGTCGCATCCGACACACCTCAATCGCTCCTTCACCTAAACCGACACTTCGAACATCTAAACGCGGCCCCGTGAGCGGCACGGGTTGGTTTCAGCACCTAAAAAAACCGCACAGCGGGTCAGCTTGTTCATGGAGGAGTCTGAAAATGCTGGCAGTGGCTGTGTGTGTGTGTGGTGAAAACTATATGAAATCATAGAAAAACTGGTAATCTGGAAAAGGAAAACATTATCCGACGAGCAACACACCCACCGCAAAATTTCGCACGACATCCAAACACTATAAGTGTGAACATTTCACATATAAGCACAGAGAATAGCAAATGGTATATACACGACAGTCTATTCTTTAGGAATTTTCAGATTAGGAGGCCATAGACAGAGATGGAGAGAAAGATAGAGTGGAAAAAAGGGTTGTGAGAGAAAAAAAGAAAGTAGAGAGAGAAACAGAGAGAGAGAGAGAGAGAGAGAGAGAAAGAGTCCCGAGAGCTCTGCCTCGCTCGTCCTCTGGAAAACAGGGAGTGGGATTGGTGCCTTGGAGTCTAGTAAGAGAAGATCACCTGGAAAAGGGAAGGATAAAAGACAGGGGAAAGGGTTCCTCTGTGGAAGCAGGCCGCTACAGTGACTGTGATTGGTCAGAGTGGCACATCAACCTCCAGTCCTGTCCAATCAGGTCAGTTCCATATCCTGAGGAAGCTGTCCCATGAGCCGGTGGCTACGGCCATTCCGTCGTTGGTCACGCCTAAACAACTCACCCTGTTATCGTGTCCGGCCAAAACGCCTATAAAGGAAACATAGTTTAAACCACTCGCTAAACACTTAAGACAGTGTTTACAGTCTGTGGGACGCGTAGCGTCTCTCTGGCACTTTTAGGTGTAGACCCACCTGCGCGTTCTCCCTTCAGCGTGTCCCAAACGTTGCAGTTGAAGTCGTCGTAGCCGGCGAGGAGCAGGCGGCCGCTCTTGGAGAAAGCCACAGACGTGATGCCGCAGATGATGTTGTCGTGAGAGTACATCATGAGCTCCTGATCGGCACGCAGATCGAACAGGCGACACGTGGCGTCGTCGGAGCCAGTTGCAAACGCGTTCCCGTTTGGGAAGAACTGTGGGGAGGGGTTAAGAGAGACAAAGAAACAGAGACGTATATTACACCATACTATATTAATCTCTAGTATGTGATTGTGTATCAGTATGTGTGCTTTAGGCAAGACAGCATCAGTTAACCCCCAGGAAATAGTGTGTGTTACACTCACACAAACGGCGTTGATGTCAGAAACGTGTCCCGTAAAAGACTGCCTGCACATGCCGTCTCGGATGTCCCAGAGTTTGGAGGTGGCATCACAGGCTCCTGATACGAAGCTCCTGGAGTCTGGGCTCAGGGAGAGACTCATGACGTCTCCACTGTGGCCTGAGAAGATGGTAGCCTGTTGACCGGTCTCAATGTCCCACAGAGCACTGAGGAAACACCACAGAGGAAACTGTCAGCTGCACCTACTGAAGGTTTGTGGACTCGGTGAAGTGGACAAAGCTATGAGGTGATTAAGCTGTATAATTATTGCTAATGTTTGTCTTAATGCTAACATGTCTTATTGCTAACTGCTAATTGCTAATGCGAACGGTTAATGCTAATTGCTTAAAATAACGTTTGTCTTAAGGCTAATGCTAACAGCTAACGCTAATTGCCAATGCTAACGGCTAATGCTAACGTTTGTCTTACTGCTAATACTAACGGCTAATGCTAATTGCTTATAATAACGTTAACAGTAACAGTAACGGTAACAGCTAGTGCTAATTGCTAATGCTAACGGATAATGCTAATTCCTGTTTCCAAATGCTAATTTCTAATGCTAACGGATAGTACTAATTGCTAATAATAACAACATTTGTCTTAAGGCTAATGCTAACAGCGAATGCTAGTTCCTAAAGCTAACGGCTAATGCTAACGGCTAATACTAAGGGCTAATAATAACGTTTGTCTTAAGGCTAATGCTAACAGCGAATGCTCGTTCCTAATGCTAATGGCTAATGCTAAGAGCTAATAATAACGTTAGTCTTAAGGCTAATGCTAGTTTCTAATGCTAACGGATAATGCAGTTAATGTTAATGCTAATTGAGCAGCAATCTCAATCACATTTGCTTCAGGAAATGCACCTCTAGTTATCACTGCATTTATAATGCTATAATGTTTAGTGTCCATAAATACAATATTATTTAAGTCCTGATCTTCACTAAGAGCCACAATTACTCACCACGAGGTGTCTCCAGAGCTGGTGACTATCTGGCTATCATCCAGGAAACGACAGCAGGACAAATAACCTTGTTGGAGGAAAATAATTAATGGCAACACTGTGAACCCAGAACCTACACACAGGTTTTGGCACATCTAAAAGGCATCCGTTATTCCTACAGACATTCCCAGTGTGTGCCGAGTCCTTACCTGTGTGCCCGGGCAGTTCTCTGGTGACCCTGACGTTGCCCTCGCGGGTCTTCAGGCTGTAGATGGAGCAGATGTTGTCCAGGCCTCCGCACGCCACATAGTTCCCAGACGGAGCGTAGGCACAGGTCATGACCCAGGACGAGCGCAGAGGGATGGCGTGGATCTGAGAACAGGACAATGATAACACAATGAATGTGTTGTGTTTTGTCATTCACACTCAAGTCACCAGATCTTAGAACTGTAGACCATTTAGCATGAAGTATGGTGATCACTGCCTACAGGACATTTCCACAAGCTTGTGGATTTCATGTACTGTCATATTTATAACAGTCCCAAGTTTTTTTTCTGGCACTTATTTCTACAGGGAAAAATTCTCAAAGCATCTTTTCTTCTTATGCACCTACCTTGTTTGTCGTGTAGCTGTCCCAAATGATGAGCTTTCCATCTTGAGATGCACTCACTAGTAGCCTATAGGTTGAAAAAAAAAAACTATTATTCATAAATTTAACATGATGCAGGCCATATACACTATATGGGCAAAAGTATGCAGACTCCTGTCACACAAGGGCTAGGCAGTATATCAGTATTAAAGTGTATGTAAATCTGTATGAAGTGGTTCCATGATATGCACAGATACTGTGAGAAACCATAACAGCCCCACACACACGCTGGACACAATACACAAACTTTGGCAACTGGAAAACATGGCAAATCCCTGATAATCAGTCTACAAAGCCCCAGTATTTCATCAACCACCCCTATTTCACACACACACAAACACACACACACACACACAAAAGCACGCTAATAATTCAAAGAATTGCCATTAGCTTTGATTACAGGATGCTGTGACAATTTCCACAAGCTTCTGCAATGACAGAACATTTATTTCTGTCCAGAGTTGCATTAATCCCCCCTCTAAGATCTTGTATTGATGGGAAGTTTTGACCACTACACAGTCTTCTCCAGCACATTCCAGAAATTCTCAATGGGGTTCAGGTCTGGACTCTGCCATTGGCATCTTGGAATATGCCCATGTCATCAGGGAAGAAATAGCCTGGACTCAACAGACCACATGACCTTCTTCCATTGCTCCAGGATCCAATCTTTATGCTCCCTAGCAGGCCAAGGCCGTTTTTGCCGGTTAGCTTCGCTGAGAAGTGGTTTCCTTAAGGCTATGCAGCTGTTAAGCCCCAATTCCTTGAGTTCCCTTCACACAGCAAGTGTGGAAATGCTCTCAGTTTCACTATTAAACATATCCCTGAGTTGCACTGTTGTTTGTCCACAATTTGATTAGCGTGATCGATCACGATTCCTTCCTCGATGATGTTTCCCCACTGTGCTTCCACTTTTCAGCAACCTCCTCAGATGTTTTCTCTGCTTTGCGCATGCCAATAATTTTAGCCAACATTTTTCCACGACCACAGGATGTGTCTTTCGACATGGTTGTTTAACAAATGAGAAGCTACTCACTGCATCACTTAGGGTTAAATAACTTGTTGCCAGATAAATAATAATCACCCATGTAGTAATTAACCAATAAAAGACTCTAATGTATATACTTAGTTAAATCCAGGTGGTGATTTTTCTTTTTCACCAGGCAGTGTATTTCTTGGTATAACATTATACACAATATTATTACTGATAGTCCAAACTATATCATATAGATTCTAGCTCATCCACCTCTACTTCACACCCATATTAAGGTCTTCTGTGGTCTCTGGAAACAAGGCATCAGCAACATATCCTTCTGTGGATCTTCTGCTGGATCAGACCAGATGGTCCAACCGTCAATTTTGAGAACCTAGTGTTCACTTGACATCTAATATATCCCACCGCTTCAGTGGTGTCAGTTGGTTTTAATATTATCTGATCAGTGTTTTCTGTTAAGAATAAAGAATTTAAAAAAAAATGTATTTCCTGATGTGATTTTGATGTCTTTTGTGTATTCATTGTAACGGTTTTGGACAACTAGTGCCAGCCAACAGATCCCCAGCTAAATGCTAATTTAATTACAGCACTATATTGTATGTGCAGCTGACATTTAATGGCTCTGAACAATTTTTCCACCCACAGAGACGAGTCAGTTATGCGCACAGCCCAGCTCAATGGAAAGACCGCTTTGAGTTCGAGCAGCGAGGTAGAGATGCAGGAAGAAAGATAGGATGAGAGAGGGGATGATGGTGCAGAGACAGAGAGAGAGAGAGAGAGAGAGAGAGAGAGAGAGAGAGAGAGAGAGAGAGAGACGGAGAGGGGAGGTGGGATAATCTCAGGCCACCATTGAGTTGTGAGCAGGTTGCTGCATTATTCATCGAGTGTACACTGACAGAGCCGCAGGGTTTCCGCTGAGGGAACCCACCCATCCTCCAACTCTCCTCTGAACTTTCTCTTCCTCTCTCCAGCACATGCTCCCTCCATCTCTCTCTGACTCTGTGTACTGACCTGGAATCAGTAGCCCAGTGCATGGCGTAGATTTTGGCTAAATGGCCCCGTAGGGTTCGTCTCGTGCGCATCTGGATCCTCCCCACCGAATCCAGCCCAGCTGTGATCTACAGACAAGGTGGAGAGAAAGAATCGGTGAAGGGGAAAAAAAAAGCACTGTGGAAAGGTCTGTATGACGAAGGGTGGGGCTGTGATGATGAAATGACCAAAAGTACAAAATGTGTTACAGCTAGCAACCGATGAAGGCCATCAGGACGGCAGTGGAGAGATTTTTTTTACTATATTATAAGCTCTATATTATAAGCCAGTACTCCTTCAGAAGTATAAATCTGATTCACTTATTAATTTATTACAACAAACAGTAATCAGTAACATTGTATTAAATCATAATTAATCATAATTTTTAATAATCAGTGAGAACCACAGCAATGCTGTATTTTCTATTCTGATTGGTTTGACTGATTAAAACATGGATGTAATTCATGTGTTTATATTAATGCCCTTTTTTGAAATATGTTATTGTTTCTATAGTAACAGCCAAAAATATGCATACACCAAACAGCCATAACAATAAAACCAGTTAAAGGATTAACCTTGATTATCTCATTACAGTGCACCAGTTAAGACACCCAGGTTCTCAAAGTTGATGGGCAAGTGTAAGTATTTGAGTGACTTTAACCAGAGTCTAGATGTCTCAGTCAGACCATATACAGCAGTTAACTCCTATAAAAAAAGGGCCAAAAGAGGACAACTGTGGAACTGGCAACCAGGTGACGGGAACCCAAGGGTCACTGATGTGTGTGAGGGGTGAAGGAAAGCCTGTCTGGTCCGATCTCACAGAAGGATCAACATTTTGGTGAGCGATACCACAGAACACCCTCCTGTGGAGTCCATGTTCAACAGGTCAGAACAGTATGGGGGCTGTTTTGGCAGGTGGTTTTAATGTTATTGCTAATGAATAGAATTGTTAACAGGGCATTTTTTTGGATTTCTCAGTAACCTGACAAAGTGCAGAATGGATCGGCCTGTCCTCCATCAAACGTACAAGTCTCAGAGTCAAAAGCGACCAACATAAATCACCTGTTAATCGTTATATATCGATAGAAGACAACAAATTAACACATGATTCACTGCAAGTTAATACAAACTTGTATCTTGTACATTAGCCCAGTTACATCACTGTATAGATATTCAGACACTGGGTGAGTCAAAAATTATCCGCACTCCAGAAAAACTCTCTCGTGGCCAGACTGTCTTATCAACGCTTTCAGTACCAGGTCTCTGTCTCCCCAGTCACCGCTGTGCAAGTTTGAACGTGTTACATCAGTTCATTTGAGACTGCAGTGCAAGAAAAAAAAATGGATGCCTCTTGTGATTTGCACGAAAGAAGATCAGCATGCAATGAAAAAGGTTCAACAATCAGCAGTGCTCATTACACTGAGATGCTCACTGAAGAACTGAGGCATAAACAACAAAGAGGACTGCTATCTAAGAGTGTTGTGCTGTTACAGACATGTCCACACTGTCAACAACTTCATTCTGAGGTGTTAAAGTGTCCTCACTATAGTCCTGATCTTGTACCATCAGACTATCACCTGTTTGGCCCCCCTGAAAAAAGCCTTAAGAGGATGAAGATTGACGTCTGATAAAGAATTGAAGACAGAGGAGCATTAGTGGCTCGCAGCTCAGAATAAAACTTTTTATAATGAGAGAATATGAAAGTTTGTTGACAGATGGATAACGTGTATCAAAAAGCAGGAGATCATGTTGAAAACAAATGTATTTGTATAGAAGAAATTCTACAGCCAGAATGCAGATCATTTTTGACTCAGCCTCGTACTAAAGAAGGATACAAATTGGATCGAGGTTTAAATATAAATGAATGACAACACTAAAGCCCAAACATTTGACAGCTGTCATCGAATCAGTCTGGTATGCGAGAGAGCACATGCAGGAGGGCGTTGAATATTTAAATTTACGCAAGAGCGTGTACATTAGCTGCAGCTGTGCTGAGAGAGGAAAAAAAGCTGAAGTGAGGAACAGCTTTTACATGTGCTGATGTGTTTACCTGGGACAAACTGGAGTCACTGCATGCTTTCCTGGCATCCTGCAAGACACAGCAAGATGATTAGATTAGTAGACTGATACTTAAAAACAAACAGAAAGTGACCTTGCTTTGGTATTATTAAAGAAAAAAAACAAATCATTTATATAATTTTTGCAAATAAGCAAAATGCCTTTGTTTACAGTAAAGTAGAGTGAAACTGTATCATCCTCCACATTTGAGTGATTTTTTTTTTTGTCACATTAAATCAAGTGAAATTGTGGTACACTGGCCACTAGTGCACAGACACTGTGTGTGTACCCACAGCTACAGTAGATTTGAGAGTGTGGGTTCGATCTTCACTCTGGTCTCTGTCTGTAAGGGGTTTGGCATGTTCTCTGCGTGTCTGTGTGGGTTTATTACTGGGTGCTCACACGATAGATAAGCCTGCGCTCAACAATTCTGGCTAGGCTGCGGACCAACCGCAGCCCTGAATGAATGACTGGCCACTAGTCAGCGTTTCATAGGCTCTGTAGTAATTGACCTACTGTGTTTGCACATAAAGGAATCACACACACTAGAGGGCAGTGAATACACTTGCCCAGAGACCGCAGCCCATATGTATGGAACCTAGGAAGCCGTTGGTGGGGTAGGTGCCTTGCTGAAGGGCACGTTGTGTCTTGCTGGCACAGGGGATTGAACCGGCAATGTTTTGGTCACAAGACTATAGAGTACGGAAAATCCTATCGATTTTCACTGACAAAGACTTTTCAAGAACCATTCACAGCCTTCAAGGACACAAAACTGCACAAGTTACTTCACAGTTTGGGTCTAATTACTGAATAACATCTTCCGTTCTTTTCTACTGGGCTGGTCAGGCTACATCAGTACAAACGGAAAACGATCAGGCTGCAGGAACTCGCACAACAAAACATTATTCAGTGAAGAAAGAGTACAGCATAATTTCATTAGTCTTACACACAAGAAAATCAAATCTCATGACTGCTCCAAAGCCTTCAACAAACTAAATCAGTCATAGATTTCCATGTCTGTTAGAACCCTGATTCCTACAAGCTGGTGTAACAAAACCATCAATCAGGCTATGAAACAATCGTTCTCCCACTACACATAAAACACTCATGGTAACATCTATTGATGTATTAAATGCACCAGGGTCATCCATCACGCTCAAGCTTCTGCTGTATTTCACCTGAATCAGAGCTTCAAAGTTCATTGACAGAATCACGCTGAGAACCGAAAGAAAATGTGGAACCATAAAGCAGAGATATACCAAATACACCACCCATTCCCTCAATCCTATCAGTAACAGCCAAATCACTTCCCGTTTGTATATAATTACAGTTTGTTCAACTGACTCTGTAACACCAAAGACTAAAATCTGCCTCAAATGAAATGGCGAAAACGCACAGGCGTTCACAACTGGAGTGAACCCTAACTGGATTTTATACATCATTGCTACAGGAGGATGGGCGTTATGGACATTACGTCACTCTTCCACCGTTTCTGAAATGTCCTGTCCCTCACATGTACCTGTACACACTGTTTCATACATTTCAAATCATGTGGTCTACTAACAAATTCACTGGCTCTAATTGGAAATGAATGACTTCCCGGTAAGAATTAAAGGGAGGGAATAAAAACAACAATGGCTTGGCAATGGGTCTTCAATGTGTAACAGTCTTTCAAATACACAGACCAGTCATAACAAAAAACCCACAAAACCACTGACAGGTGACATGAATAACACTGATTATCTCATTACAGTGGCACCTGTCAAGGGGTGGAATTTATTATTATTATTACTAGGCGCTGGTTCTCAAAGATAACGTGTTAAAGGGGGGACAAGTGGGCAAGTGTAAGGATCTCACAGAGTCAAGGACTGGGTCAGAGCGTCTCCAAAACAGCAGGTCTCGATTCTTTGCAAATTACACATGGCGCAGTAAAGTAACAAATCCAAGCATGCAAATCAAACTTAAATTCATTTTAAATAACAGTGGGCAGTTTGTTTAGTCCGCTAACTGACACGAGCGATTTGCATGCTTAGGTGCAGTGTAAGAGAACATTAATTCATTAGCGGCTCAGTGGTTACGTCTCTGCGTTACAGATACAGGCTGTTTTGGATAAAGGGGTAAATGTAAATGTAGTGGCCCGACTCACTCGGATCTGATTGCGCAGCTGCTCGGCCTCCTGCCGCAACTGCTCCAGCTCGCTCATGATCCTCCGCTGAGGGCTTCACTCCCGCTTGACTTCTCACGCAGATAAACACACAGGCCTGCAAAGCATACAATCTGATCAATCACCACCAAATAAAAAAAAATTAATAAATACGTTTTGCTTAAAAGTTGAGAGACTATTTCACAAAGTAAGAATTTCTGTTATGTAATGGCTGTAGTTTTGTATTTGTGTGACCCTGGACTTCTGTTCAGGAGGACATGAGTTTAAATCCCACCACCACTTGACCGTAAGAAAGACCTTTAACCTTAACGTTATGGGGTGTGTTTAGCCGGCATGGGTACATCTACAAATGTCTCCTTTCTGATTCTGATAGGTTTGTCCTCTTCCAACAGGACAACGAACGCACCACCACACATTCAGAGACGTCAAATTATAGTTAGAGGAACAGTTTGGGGCTTTGTCGTTCACACCAGTCACCAGATCTCAAGGTTATCAAACACCACCGGGATGTGCAAGGTGCTGTGGAACACAGAAATCCTACACCTTGGAATACAACAAAATTGTGGAGTCCATGCCCCATGGGGGACCTACCAAGTGCTCCCCATTTTCTGTTTAGGAGGATGCTAGGACATGCTCTGCCTGAGACACGTGAAGTCAGTCATGACATAATTGGCTAGTGGTGCAGTGATTGACAGGGGAGAGAGACAGCAGGCCCTCCTACTCAAAGCACAGTCCATGTTGTAATCTTGTATTCCCGAACGGCTGTGAAATCTTCAGGACTTGAACTCCTGTGTCCTAATCGCCAGAGCTCCGCCCACCTGTATTCATCTGGCTAATAAGACACTTAGATATAGTCCATAGCCGTGGCCCAGTTCAGTGAACAAACAATTGTGTTACAGCAGCATGATGAGACTAAAGCATTTTGAAGGCTCCTTCATATGTGGCCACAAAATGTGTTTCCTTCTTTTCTATGGAAACAAAGGACCCACCCACTGGATCCTTCACCAGCCAGCATATCCCAAGGTCCAGTGCATGACGTAAACATTTCGGTTCGGCCTTCCAGCAAACGCATGATTCGTAGGATACACCATGGTAGATTATGTCCTTCGCTACCAAAAGGAAAAACGTGTCCGTCACGCATCATTTGGTGAATTCTATTCCCATTTAATTGTAGACCCTACAGCTGGACTGTTGCTCTGGAGATTGAAGCACATACACAAGAACCAGAGGGCAATTAAAAGTACAGCAGCTCATCGAGTAGGTCAAACAGCATTACAATAACATCATCATAATCGTTCGCTCGCGTTAAAAAACGGTGAATGAATTCCATGAGCCATTTGGATTTCCAAGATTCACAAAAACACATCCAAAGTTAGCACCAGTCCGAATGTTTCTATTGAAATCAAATGTCTGGTGGCTACACAATGACAAACAGGCAATTTCCTGCGAAGACACCACTTCATCCTTCGATCAATAACAACATCATTATAGAGGTCTGTGACCGGTCACCAAGACGGACAATTCTTCCTGTAGCTGTAGAAATCACCCACAGCTCGGCCTGCAGTCCCGGGGAGCCCTCGTCTGCAAAACTGCAACCAGAGTGCCAATCTCGCACTCACAAAGGTGGTTTCGTCTGGCCTTGCAGACACCGTCTCCATCTCTGTCTCAGTAGGAAGTACAAGTTGTGGCCTTTGGTGCACTTTAGCCCGAGTTTCTAAGAACCACACACAGAGCTGCAGTGCTTCAAAAACAGGAAGGAAGGAAAGCTGCTCCTTCCTCAGCAAGCATTTTACAGGGGGGAAATATACAAGCAAAAAAAAATCAAGATTCAGTTCAGTAAATCTTAATCTTTAAAAATCAGACACATATTTAAAGACAATTTGAGTCAGAAATCAGACAAAAGAGGAAGAGAGACAGATTTGAGTCAGAAATCAGACATCATACAACAGATCTGACTCAGGGTCAGAGTAATAAAAATACACAATATGACCAACAATCAGTTAATAATAATGAAGCTACATTTTATATATTATATATTTACACACACTACTGTCATATATTTTGGCCCCCACCTAGCAAAACTAGCTAACTATCCAAGTCTCACAGATACAACCACAAACCACATGTTGCTTTCCATAATAACACCCAAAAACGTGAAAAATTATCTCTCCTTCTTAAAATACACCCAGTTCATGACATTATTCACTTAATAACCTTCAATTCGTTCCCTAGCAACACTTTAAGCAGGCTAAAGCTTGCTAACAGTAGCTTAGCTGCTAATGGTTGACCGTCTGAGGGGTTTACCTACTGTTGATAGCTCTCAAGATCCGCCAGACCTTCCGTCAGTTCCTACTCATGTTTTTGTAGAAAGTATTAAAAATAGAATTCGCTCATTGTTTTTCCTGGGTGTCGTTTGTTATGTCCGGAAAAACAACAAGGCCTCAGGCGCCAAATTTTGACGCGAATCTGACCAATTCATACCGGGATTACCACCACACCCATACTGATATTGGAGCACGGCAACACTCAGGCGAAGGGGGGACTCGACTAAACTAAACGAAACATTTTTTATTATAAAAGCGTTAAAAATAATAAAATAGGCTAAAAGTCGACGTAGTAACGATACTGTTATTGATATTTGCGCATTTTTACAAAACAAACCTGTTACATAACCAGCCATGCACCGTGATTAGTTAAGAACCCCCTCTCTATGAGAATGGTATTGCCCATCAGCTTCCTCAATTATCAAAATGACTGAACTCTCGTAACGGATGGATGTTCGATTCCAGAACTTTGAGAGTCGACTCCGAATCAGGATCCATAGTTTAGGGGCTGGGAATCGAGTGAGTCGATCCATGAGTCGGTTCCATAAAGCAAAACGCAGCAGGAGCAAGAAAAGTCGCATTAAATACACTGTTATGATTGTAAATATGAAAACAACAATAATAGTAATAATTATTATTATTGTTGTTGTTGTTGTTATATTTATCATAGGAATAATAATAATTATTATTGTTTTTGTTATAACAACAACAAAACAACAACAACAACAACAATAATAATAATAATTAAAGCCGCTAGCGGCCTTGGTCGGGCCCTCGCACATGTCGATCCGCAACACGTGACATTCTGCCACCCAACAATATTTCGTATATTTCAGATAAATCTTTCAATCCATCACTTTTCTTTTTTGGCAATTTCCTGCTTGGCCAGATGGTGGCGCTGTCCTAAGCATGTGAATTACACAAGTGAACATCATCACAATCATGGCATACAATATTTTGCAAAGTTTTAGATCATTTACTTAAGGCAATGCCAATTTCTGACAAAA
>JAOVVF010000022.1:1754705-1765549 GCA_028565595.1 Duopalatinus emarginatus
GCTGCCTGAGTTGCGAAGGCAATTCCTGCATTCAGATGCACAACATCTCTCACTACTTCTGTAATATGGCGGCCAGAAGCAGGAGCACGCAAGAAGCAGTTGGTGGTTTAGGTGCCTTGTTATGGGGCACTTCAGAGTTGTCTTGTCAGTATAGGGGATCGAACCAACAACCTTCTGGTAACAAGACCTACCCTAACCTTGAGCCATGGCTTTGTATGGAACAATCTCTGATTAAAGCAAGTTTTCAGATCATTTCTGTAATATAAATCTGCAGTCATGTCCATCAGAGGAAGTGAAACAATTTAAAGAAATCCCACTTTCGACTAGAAATTTAAAATGAATCTTTTCCCTAGCTAAATGGTGGCCTCGATATGCTTATGGATTTAACCTTGAAAAAGACTATGAGCTCAATATTTAATTAAACTGCATATTTTGCGGATTTGCATTTATTCCAGGGAGCCGATCCAGAAAGATGAGAACGATCAGTAGAGTTTCCGGGCCTCTGCTGTGGAGTAACAGACCCAGTGAGAGAGCATACCTCAGAGTCCTGAGGGTCCTGTAAGATGGCAGCCTCCAGCAGCTGGACGGCGCTGTTCAGGTCGCCCTCTCTGGATTTCTGCAGCCCTTCTTCGAACGCATTGGGCCAGTCTTTATATGGGTTGTTCATGTGGAAGAAGTAACCCTAAAACAACATAGGCAGAGATGTGGCGCCTTTCAATCAAGGATTCAGAACATTCTGAGAAAGTAGAAGACAGATACATACAACAATCAGCCATAACATTATGACCATGTGCCTAATATTGATTAGGCCTTCTTTCCATAGTGCATCCTGGTGCCAAGTCTTCCGATGTGCACACACACACAGACACACACAGACAGCTATCCATATGATGTACAAGATCATCACACCAGGTCTCCTTCTCCTGTTACTCCATAGTCAAGTTCTGATGACCATGTGCCCACTGTAGGCCACTGTTGGACACAGGTTCCACTACTTTTGGTAGGTCCTGACCATCCAGACCAGGAACATTTGACAATACCTGGTGTTTTAGAGATGCGCATCTAGACATCACCATGTGACCCTTGTCAAAGTCGCTCAGATCCATACACACTTCATTTTTCCTGCTTCCAACACATTAAATTCAAGAACAAAACGCTCACCTCACTCGCTGCCTATGCTTCCAGGTGCCACTGTTATGAGATAATCAGTGTTATTTACTTTACCCATCAGTGGTCAATGTTACGGCTGATCAGTATATATACGACAGTCAAAAATTTTCCGCACTCTGGCTGAATTTCTTTTAATCAATTTTCAATGAACAAGCTTTCCTATTCCCTCATTAAAAAGCTGCATTGCTCGTTGAAGCTTTTTTACTGCTCGCTGCTCGGTTTTAGTGCAAATCAGTCACTGCAGGCACAAATGAACTGACGTAACATGTCTGAACCTGCACAGCCGTGACAGGGGAGACAGAGCCCTGGTACAGAAAGCGCGGAAAAGTCTGGCCAACAGAAGCGTTAACTGAAGTGCGGATCATTTTTGACTCACCCTCATATACATATTCTCATATTTCAGGATGTAGGAGCTGATGAAGCGAGTTTATTGTGTAATAAATAAGGAATAAAACACTTTGGGGACATGATGTGTCATCAGTTATTTCCGATTTCGAGGTGTAGCGCGTCGCATGACGTTCCAGATGTGTTCAACAACGTTGAGATCCGGTGATTTAGGTGTGAATGACTATACCCCAAACTCAGATGAGTGTTCCTCTAACCATAATTTGGCGTCTCTAGATGTGTGTGGTGGTGCATTGTCCTGTTAGAAGAGGAAAAACCTATCAGAATAAATCCAGGACATGAACAGGTGGAACTAGTCTGTAATGAGTTTTTCCGGCATCTCACTGTAAACATGTCCTTATGAAGAACCTCTTAATATTTATCTGGCGCCTCCACCCCATACAAATCCACCAGATCTTGTAGCTACACCTTCTGACCAATCAGAGTGCAGAGTTCAACAGCACTGTGGTATAAGGTTTAAAAGTTCTGACCTCAATTCCTAGGTATTGTATTCAGCTTTGCGACTGAAACCTGTTGACTTTTTCAAGCCAGACTGCGTTTATCATAACCTGTGACGTCTGTCACATTCGCTACAGCCTCCTAGAAACAAACACACAGTGCTGAAGGGAGTTCATATGATAACGCTTCTTTATGGTAACACAGCAGAACGAAACAGACGCACACTGTATCATGTTGTAAACATTAGGCTGAAGATTGATTCGTATCGGTGAATCTTTACACCCGCAGTAAAAGCCAGTCAGTGATTGATATTCCACGGTCATATCTGAAAAGCGGGGCTGTTTTTACTCTTTTAATAGACGCACCGTGGCAGAGTGCTGATAATTGGATCACGCTGGGCTCTTTAATATTGCAGGGAAACTGGAATCGTGCTCGGAGAGAGCATGTGGAGAAGAGAAGGGCATGGAGCTCATCAAACTGAAGAAAGAGGCTTCAGTGTCTGTTACTTTCCTAAGACACTCCGAGTCCTTGATTAAGTTTATGGTTCATTTATTACTTCAAATTTCTCGGAGTTAAATCAAACACCTCTAGCGTTATGACTGTATATAATTCCTACTGGTACTGGTATCCTTTATTATAAATAAAGCTATTTATATGCATACTGTACGAATAGACCTCAGGATACTGAAATTCGGCTTGTTCATATCGATTGCTGCCTGGATAGAGGATATTATTTTATATATAAAATAAAATATATTTAAAAACGATACAGGCTTTTGGAGTGTCTGTTTTTTAATAACAGTAATTTAAGTACAGAGACCATGGGGGAGCTTATGGATGATATCAAGAAAGTACATGGGTTAAATGGGAACCTAAGACTGAACGTGACGTCAACCGCGGAAAACTTGAGGATTTGGCAACTGTCAACTGTTTAGGTTGAAAAAAAATATCAAAAGTCCATAAATTGGCTAATGTTTATTAATGTGTGAAACACATACTGTCTAGCTTTATTGGCTTAAGTTTTTTTTACTTATAAAGACATGTTTTTTATTTGTATTATTTATGTTTTTATTTTTTAGTACAGAACAGAACAGTTGATGAATGTTTTAATAAAGACATGATAATAAATATTAAGGTCTTTTGAAGAGAATATTACCTTTCTTTGTCTTTCTTTGTTGTAATAAACTAAATTAAACATTGAGTCGGGCAAAATTCTTTTAGTGAAAGTTGACCCACATTTATTACGTTTTAGGCTTGTGACTAAAGAAAATATATTAATTAAGGTATAGTTCGAAATTTTAGTTTGTACCAAATCAGAAATTTAACTTAAGAAAAGTTAATGAAATTAACTTTTGCAACAAAATTTGAGTGATTTAATTCATTTATTCAAAAGTAAAAACTATACTTGGATGTAATAGTAAATACAGTAAATATTAA
This sequence comes from Duopalatinus emarginatus, assembly GCA_028565595.1. Lineage (NCBI taxonomy): Eukaryota > Metazoa > Chordata > Actinopteri > Siluriformes > Pimelodidae > Duopalatinus > Duopalatinus emarginatus. The sequence continues at coordinate 1,758,156 of JAOVVF010000022.1, forward strand.
GTTTTTTCAAAGTAAAAAAATATGTTGTAACAAAGTGGAAAAAAGTGTATGGTTGTTATAATAAATAATCTTTTTTTACTTTGTTTGAAAATATTTTTTTTGTCCTGATAAAAAAAGAAATATTTTAATTAATGTTAAATAAAAAAATCAAGTAAGATTTAAAATAAATAAATTTATAATTTGAGAAAAACTAATAAATTTAAGTGTAACAAATTAGAGTAAGATTTTAAGTTGTTCCAATGAATCTCTTTTTTCATTGCATACATTTATTATATTACAAATTTTTCTAACTTTTCTAATACTGTTTACAGTATCTATTACTGTAATAATAATAATAACAAATTGTCTATTTAAAGAAATTTTGCTGGGATGTTGGTAGAATTACAGTTTAATCCAAGCCCACGAGCATCGTCATAAAAAAAATATTCTGATAAAATCATAAGCGTCTATCTTAGTTTTAGCTTGTGATTGCCTGTGTTCAACATTTTTTGCCATCTGGTCTCACACACACACACACACACAATGATGAGAGAGAATTCTAGATGAGGGGAAGCATTAGCTGACATCTGCAGTCTATAACCTTTGAAGTGATAATGGAGCTTCGTATCAGCTGTGTTCCATTCTGCTTATACAAAAAGCGTTGAACATGTGCATATCAGAGGCCTGGTTTGTTTTTTTAACTCTAGTAACTAGTAACTATTTGTTCACTTCCCAGATGGACACACATATCTTTAAACATCATGTTATGTGGTAAGAACTATCCTGCTAGCCTTCAGCTCCCTCTGGTGGAGTTATCATGCACGCTCCAGCTGCCGATTGGCCGAACATACCGTCTCGTGGGGCGAAAGGTTGGCCGGGATGTGGCCTTTATTCTCAGAGTCCTCCAACCAGTTCCGTCGAGCGAGCTCCTCCAGCCCGGCCTGCATCTTATCCCAGAATTCGGTGTCTGACTGGAGAGTCAAAAAAAGGAAAGAAAATTGGAAATTCGATATAGATACAGTAGTTTTAAAAACTAAAAACAGAAATAAGTTCTGCTTCATTGAATTTGAAATTTATTTTTCACTTTTTCAGTTCATTTATTATATATGAACCAAACCAGTGTCAAATTAGGATGTAAGTGCAGATCCAAAACACAATCCAAAGGCAAATCAAAGACAGGCAATAGTCTGGTCATCTACAAACAGTGTTACAAGGTCTAGGCTACGGCAAAAACGCTAAGTAGGATAAGTTCAAGAAAAGCAGAAAGAGTAGACGTGACACAAGGCTCGGTAAAGTCGGTGGCCATGATTGTAAGCCACCTGGTGCTCTGGTAAATGAAGTCTGGCTGTGGGTGTTGACTGACCGTGACATTATTCAGTCAGTCATTTTCATCCGCTTCATCGGTCAGGGTCACGGTTTGTCCAGAGCCCTTCACACTGTCCAACATGTCCACCATTTTGGACACCTTGGACATTGTTTTTCAGGATGAAAACCTCTGTAATGTTTTCATTTTTCACCCGATTTTAATGAGTGGTTTTTATATTCAGCGACATATACACAAAAAGGTTTAGTCATTCATTCCTCTGAATCTTGATAGTTAGACTAAAATCTCTGCCAGACTCTAGAGTAGTGTGTTTAGTCTTACATAATGTGAATGTCTTCTACTTGCTGTACTGACCCAGGTTATAAAAACAAGCAGACAGAAAGTTTTTATTACACACTTACAGGTTTTTCTTGATTGTAACTGGGGTGTTATCATTAAAAATAAATCTGATCCACTCGGCTGTCCTGTCCTCTGAGACTGGGATCTGATGTGATGATGTGTGTTGGTCTGTTCACCCGACAGCACGACATTTACCTGAACTCTGACTTTATCTGTGACTCGTCACAAACAAACAAACAGAAATGGTGCCCCTTCACAAACGTGATTCTCAAGCTGGGGGTTGGAGATACTTTTCAAGATCCAAGATTCAAGATTCAAGATTTAAAGTTTTATTTGTCACATACATAATCATACATGGAACAACCTGCAGTGAAATGCTGTTTGACTGTCGTCCACAGAATATAAACTAGGTAGTAGAAATACAGTAGAATAAAATAAAATGGAGTAAGTAAACAAATAGTAATAGAAAGGTACAGTAAAATGACAATAAAATTAAATAGTCCTTAAATTATATCTATAAAATATAAAATAAGATTAAAAAATATATTCAATAAAATAATGTGTGTGTGTGTATATATATATATATATATATATATATATATGTGCATAAAAAGTTAACAAATATATAGACTGTGTGTGCATGTGCATTGTGTTATGTGCAAAAGATTAGCTGTTGTGCAAGAATGCAGTTTTTGGTTGTGAGGTGGTGTGCAAAAATGAGTTCGGCTGTGTACTTGTGCAGCAGATGAAGCTATTTAAATTGAGGGGAGGGGTTATTCTCCATGTCCATGTCCATGTGATGTCACAAAAGGTACAAAACAGATTGAACAGATTGTTAAATCCCACATTTTCTTCTCTAGACAGCCCATGTAAAGCTGACTGGCTTGTCTTATTTTACAGTTTGTGGGTTGGTGGGACTTCAGATACACAAATGTGTCCTATTTAAAGGGGCAAAATTACATTAAAAGCTTTTTTTGGGTTAAAATCTCCAATTCCACTAATAGAAATGGACACACTGATTATCTAAAACTTTCTGAATTAATAAAAAAAAGTGAACTATTTGCCTACTGTACTTGCACACAGAGGAATGTGACCTCCGCATTTAACCCATCTGTGCAGTGGAACACACACCAGTAAACACACACTTGCCCGGAGTGGTGGTGGTGGTGGTGGGTGGGGCAGCCCCAAGCCACGGCACGGGGGGAGCAGTTGGGTCGTGTCTCAGTCCAGTCTGTGTGTAAGTGGCATCGCGTGTGAAAAAGCTTTCCAGTCCACGAAGACCATAATAATCTTGTTACACAAGACTATCACTTAAATAAAATAAACTTGACCGTGTACGCTTTTGCGTTAATGCTAATAACGTTAGTCATTAGCACTGTGTTTCGGCCGCAAAGTCAAACGGTCAGAGATCGTTTCATGTGATGCAGCGGACGGGATCCAATATCACATTTACGGCTGGATTGCAAAAACTAATACTCAGATTTCATATCGTGCCTGTGTCTGTGTGTGTGTGTGTGTGTGTGTGTGTGTGTGTGTGTGTGTGTGTAAAATGGCTCAGTCCAGATTCATTATAGTTCATAACCTGCACTATTTACAGTCGTTTACTGAGACTATAGATAGCCTGCGAGGTCTGAAAGAGAGGATTATCATTACCAATGACCCTGTATGCTCAGTGTGTATGTGTGTGTGTGTGTGTGTACACATATTTAGTCCCTCGTGAGGACCATGATAAGATAGTGTCAACGCTGAAATCCTGAGACAGATTCACTTGAATAATTCTCCCCACACCTTCCCCTGAAGAGGGAAGGTTATTACTGCGCTCCGGCTCATTCACAATTTTGCTGCGATGAATGTCAAAGCCCTTTTTATTAAAAAGGATCATGGATAGGAAAAGACCGGCAAAGGGTTCACAAACTCTGGTTTCTTCACACCAGGATTCCTGAGATGTAGCCAGGATGCTCGTTTTAAAAGCAGCGAGGCCCTGATTGTATTAAACGTGTGTGTGAACACATGCGACCCCGATCCTGTGTGTAAACCCTGTGTGTAAACACCACCGGCTCTCTGGGTATCGTAGATAGGGGCCAACCCCGGCTCCAGCCAAGTGTGTTCACTGCCCCGCAGTGTGTGTGTGTGTTCCCCTGCATGGATGACTTAAATGCGGAGATCGATTAACTCTGTTAGCAAGCACGCTAGGGCGATCACTTCACTTTCATTTTCACATCAACTTCCCACTTGTTGCATCGTACCGAATGTAAAAGGAAGAGGGAACCGCTGGAAGAAATAAGACAGAAAGAGAGAGACAGAAAACAGGGACGGTAACGTGGACATGAATTTGAAGATCACAACATCTGCATGGAAGTCTGGAGATTTTATTCAGGTTAAAGGTTAAGGTAAGGTTAAAGTTAGGCTGAGTTTAGGCAGAGCATTAATTAGGTAGATGCTCACACAAAAAGCAAAACAAATCTGTGTGTGTGTGTGTGTGTATGTGTGTGTGTGGCTTTCTGTCCTCCCACTACACTCTCTGTATTGGCTTTAATTCCTCTTTTCTAATCCAAAAACAGAATCAGCTTCTGCTCTGCTAAGTGAATGTTCAGCCCTCAGGCACATCTGTCACCATTTTATCAGACTAGTGCAGTTGCTAAACCTCCTGTAAATCTTCTGTAAACCTTCCCCTAAACCTCCCCTAAACCTTCGCTAAACCTTCGCTAAACCTTCCCCTAAACCTTCTCTAAACCTTCGCTAAACCTTCCCCTAAACCATCCCCTAAACCTTCCCCTAAACCTCCCCTAAACCTTCGCTAAACCTTCCCCTAAACCTTTGCTAAACCTCCCCTAAACCTTCGCTAAACCTTCACTAAACCTTCCCCTAAACCTTCGCTAAACCTTCGCTAAACCTTCACTAAACCTTCCCCTAAACCTTCGCTAAACCTTCCCCTAAACCTCCCCTAAACCTTCCCCTAAACCTCCCCTAAACCTTCCCCTAAACCTCCCCTAAACCTTCCCCTAAACCTCCCCTAAACTTTCGCTAAACCTCCCCTAAACTTTCGCTAAACCTTACCCTAAACCTACCCCTAAACCTTCACTAAACCTTCCCCTAAACCTTCGCTAAACCTTCCCCTAAACTTTCGCTAAACCTCCCCTAAACCTTCCCCTAAACCTCCCCTAAACCTTCCCCTAAACCTCCCCTAAACCTTCTATAAACTTCCCCTTAAACCTCCCCTAAACCTTTCCCTAAACCTTCCTCTAAACCTTCCCCTAAACCTCCCCTAAACCTTCTCTAAACCTTCCCCTATACCTTCCCTAAATCAATATATAATATATAATAATATATAAATCAATCCCTTCCCTATATCAAAATAAAACATTGGCTTACATCCATAAGCCATAACATTAACACTGTTTGTGTAAAACAGCTCTGGTCTCTCCAGCAATGAAGGTGTTCTGTGGCACCAAGAATTTAGCAACAGATTATACTGTGGATCTTCTAAAGGATCGGACAAGTCAAGCTAACCCCCATACAGTGAGCCCTGAATCCCTATGATCCAGTCACTGGTTCAGTAAACACTAGGGGGCAGGAAACACACTTGTCTGGAGTGGTGTGGCAGCACCATGGTGCCCGGTGAGCAGTTGGGGGGTTTATGTGCCTTGCTCAAGGGCACCTCAGTCATGTCTCACCCTGTGTGGGGATTTAACCTGGGACCTTCAGGTCACGAGAACAGTTCCCTAACCACTAAGCCATGGATCCCCCTAGTAACCCCCCAGGAACTGATTATTTACTTGCTGCCTAACATACGCCATTGGTGTATCTGATCAGTGTATAAATGATGTCAGTTTGAAATTGAATGCAAATCCAACGAATCCCATTGTCAAACTTTCTTTTTGGTCTTGCATAACCAGCAGCTGTGACACTAACATCTGTTCAAAAAGAAGATAAAATTGTCACCAGGCCTTTTTTTTTTCAATCCGTAAATGGGTCAGCCATTAAATCTTGCAACAACGTGTCTAAATTTACCAGCTGTGATGATTCATGTTGAAAAATCTGGAGGATCCATTCATCAGCTCTGCAAATCACTGCAGTCATTTGGAATCCTCAGTTTGACCCATGCTTTTATTTCTTCTGAATGCACTGGGACCACTTGATACCCCCTGGCATAACCCATATAAACTGTATCATGGCAGAATGTAAAGCTAATGCACAAATCAGACACTTTCTGTCATTGCTATGTTTATAAATGTGTGTTACTCAAACACGCACAAACATGGACACTGTAAACCCATTTTAGATGTATTGTGTCCTAAAGAAGAAAAAAACACCACAAAATCAAATATATGTGGGGTCCATTAATACATCGTGAGGACTATGGCCTAGTAGTTAGGTCTCATGGGTTCAATCCCTACCCAGGGCAACACGACTGAGGTGCCCTTGAGCATTCCCCAAACTGCTCCCCGGGCGCTGTGGTTTGGGCTGCCCCCTGCTGTACACTGCCCCCTAGTGTTCACTGGTGTGTGTGTTTCACTGCACGGGTGGGTTAAATGCGGAGGTCACATTCCTCACATAGTTCACTTTCATCTTCATCATCTTCATCTATGATTCAAACGCGACTGGCATCATCTGGCAGAAATTACACAAACATTTTATGCAGGAGACCCCACAGCAGGTCAGTGCAGTGTTCCTTAGCCTCCATGGGATATATGAGCAGAAGACCCACCAGAGACCCACTGGTGTGGGCTGTGTTCTCAAGGCATGGCTTGGGTCCACTGGTCCACCTAAACACCTCATTGATATGTTTCACTGCTTTGTGACCATTTGAGGCCATTAATGGACTTGATGTCTGTGCAATCAGGCCCAAGTTGTCCAGAACTGGTTCGAGGAGCATTTTGGAGAGTTCTGATGAATGGTGTGGCCAGCACATTCACCCGATATGAGTCCAAATGAGCATTTATGGTCCGTCAAATACAACTGAGCTGTGGGTGGATATCCAGACTGCATGGCTCAACATTCCTCCAGACTTCTCCTGTTCACTTGTGGAATCGATGCCATGTCGAGTTTCTGAACTTCGCTACACTGCTCTGTCTCTGACTTTCGTCAGTCTATTTGCAGATTATTATCAGATTATTATGCTTAACCCTAGAGATACGGTGTGTCCCATTTCTGTCCTGTACCAAACAGATCGATTCGTCCAAGGCCAGCTTTAGAGTAATGCTTTTTAAACGCCGTACGTGATGAGAAACTCACAGAATAAATGGAAGTCTGGCATCTTTCTGAGAGGTTCACTGATTTCCTCACGCATCTTGAACAAATGACAAGCTAGACTTTATCAAAGCTAAATCAGGGACTCTATCTTCCACCCTACAGAGTACGGATGATTGGTCATCTGTCTTTGCTCTGTTTTTGATGAAAAGAACTCAGGCGGAGGCAGTGCCACAACCCGTCCTCCGTCAGAGTCGTTCATCTACACTCCAGTGCATTCAGACGGCCGTCATGGATCTTTAACCTTCATTACTAGTCTTGTTCACTACCCAGGACAGGATTTCTCATAAATTTAAATCCTCTCAATGATGAACAATGAACACAAAACCTGTGCTGTGTGTTTGTCTGTGTGTGTCTGTGTAGCATATTATTATAAGGAAGCCATATTCATTCATTTCATTTTGTTCCTATCAAGAGCTGCATCATATGTACAGTCCCTGACATAAGTTCTGTCGCTTATCCATGTTGTGGAAACAAAAGCTTATAACCTGACTTTAAATTC
>JAOVVF010000022.1:1785004-1799239 GCA_028565595.1 Duopalatinus emarginatus
CCCTATATAGTGTGATTATGAACAACCCCTATATAGTGTGATTATGAACAATCCCTATATAGTGTGATTATGAACAATCCCTATATAGTGTGATTATGAGCATATATTTATATATATATATATATATAAATATATATATTTATAGCTAATATTTTATAATTCAGGTCATAATTTGACCACTACATCAAGTCCAGCGCTGAGAAATTGTAACAGCTAAATTCATTAGCGTGTCTGTATTCGGATGATTTATACTGCATTCAAACAGTAACTACAGCTTCTGATTAACCAAATCATACCACATACAGCCAACAAACTCTAGCCAATTAGCATCTTGATGAAACAGCAGGTATGATTACGTGCAGCCTGATAATTCGTTAAAAATCCGCCGTGAAGATCGTTGTCATGGTAACGTGTACAGTAAATGTTACTCTACACAAACACGTTATATAGGATCGGATTACTTGTAGCGTGCATGTAAATGAAGATTTTAATCAGATTGTTGAGTCGAGCGCACATAGAAACACCTCAGTCTGAATCTGAATGAATGAATTAAATCAGATTGAAGAAAATGAAACACTGAAACACACTGAGGAAAACTTTATTTAACGCCTGTTTTTGTTCGCAACGGTTAGCATGCTCACATCAGACATCCCACACAACACCCCGTGATCTGCTTTACCAAGACAGATACGGCCTGTATTATTTATTTCTGAATGCGGAAAAATGCTAGTCCCTGCGGAGAGCCTGACGTGTTTATTTGTTCTAAAATAGGCCGTTGCTACCATCGAAAGGTAGTGCTAGCGCAAGCAGCGCGTGAACTGCTAGCATCAGCAATGAATCCTCATCACCTGGAGATCAACACCTGCACTTACTCAGCTCAGGAGGGACTGTGGACACCTACAGCACTCAGGCGAAGAGAAGGAGCAGGAGAATAATAGGAGTACTTCACGATATTGCCTGTGTCTGCCATGTGCTAAAATTAAAATGCAAAAAGATGCTAATGCTTTTCCCCGCTGTTCATTTCTTCACACTTTAATGTTTGTAATTATCTCGATCTTAAATGCAAAAATGCAGCTGGCAGAAATGTTCCCCCTACTAAAGACTTATTTACACTCAATCCAATGCGGCTAAACATCACCAAAGTGTGAATATATTCATAAAGGAAGTCTTGTTGCTCTCTAATTAAGCATTCATGGTGTAACGGTAGACACATGACAGACAGTGACGTTATACAGGACGGGCCACAAGTCTGGACACACAGGGGTATATAGGTGTATAATAGGGAAGTACGTAGTAATATGGCTTATATTTATTTGTCCAACCCATATGTAGTAGAGCCTGAGTGGAGAAGAACGCACCCAGGTGGTACTGATGAGTGCACACGACAGGGGGTCATATCGACAGGTAGCAAGTGATGCTAGGATGAGAAATGAGCTGTTGTTTCAGTGGCACCCGTCAACGGGCAGAAAGCAAACAGTCAGTTAATGTGTTGAGAGCAAGAAAAATGGGCCAGAACCAAATGGGTCAGATCATCTGCAAACAGCAGGTCTTGTGGGGTGTGTCTTAGTATACAGTGGTTCATATCTACCAAACCTATGACAGGGTCATGGATGCCTATTTGGCCCAATCCCACAAATGTAACATGGCAATAAAGGTGGGCACAAGATAATTCTTTCCCACATCTACTCTGGTTTCTAATGGACATAGTTAATTCTATTACCAAACAAAGTGAAAGTGAAGTGAACTATTTGCCTAATATGTTTGCACACAGAGGAATGTGACCTCCACATTTAACCCATCCATGCAGTGAAACACACACACACACACACACACACACACCAGTGAACACACTTGCCACACCTCAGGTGCAGTTGGGGGTTAGGTGCCTTGCTCAAGGGCATCTCAGTCATGTCTTGCCTTGTGCCGGACTCAAACCCAGCACCTTCTGGTCACATGGCTGGTTCCCTAACCACTAGGCCACAGCTGCCCCCAACTTTTAAGTCACTAGTGACCTTCTTACTGAACTTTATGTAACAGCTGATACACTGAAGTGCCAGAAAAACTTGTATTCCAAAGGAATACTTGTTATGCCCCCGATATCTTCAAGTTGCACAGTCCTCACGCTGATGTTTGTTGAGGGCCCCAGCCTTCGGTTTTTGAGGCAGTGTTGAGGCACGCTTACTGCATGATACCATTCTTGCTCATAGTCTCATTATCTAACTGAAATGGTCGTACGTGAAAATCCAAACTTTGCTTCTACTTCCGAAATGCTATGACCTGTTCTCACAAGACCCAACTATTAAACCAGGCTCTGTACAAGCTTCCATAGATGTCTATAGATGCACTGGCTGGCGCATCCAATGACGTACATACAGTGGTTGCTACGTATTCAGTATATAACAGCATAACACACTCAGATGAAAAAGCTATCCACGCTCTGCCACATACATGATATCCTAGATGTGTACAGCTGTGAGGAACAAATCATGGAATCCTGATGTGTAACATATACGAGCCAGTGTCATAGACCTAGAGAAGCTTAATTACAGTGATACGAAAACGAAGTGCAAAGCTACATATCTCGTTTTTTGCGACTTTTTCAGTACTCTAAACCCTGCAGGCAAGCACAGCAGTCACAAGAGACAAACCGGCCCTGACATTAGCGACGTGGTGCTTACTGGTGTGAACATGAGCCCAGAAGCTGCATTAATCTTTTACCCCTAAGGTCAGCGCTGCCTCCTCGGAGTCACATCCGTGGCTAATTAGCATGAATCGTGCGTTCAGGAATGCCAATTTATTCACAGTGTATTCAAATACAGGCATCCTGCGCTTGTACTCTGGGGCTTTTATCAGGAGCGGGAATTATTTCAGTAATGATAGACGTTTCTGGAACTGAAGCATTACATAATGTTATGTGAAAGCCAGGAAGTTAAAAAGGCTACAAACAAACTAGCATGATCTGCATCTGTGCTCTGGCGTCATTCGCTGATAATCCTCGCCGGTCTATGCTCATATCGCAGGCTGTAAATCCCAGCCAGGCATCTGCCCTGACTGTCAGCACTACCTGATCTGGTTCGGGAGGAAATGTGGCACGACATCTGTAACCGCATCTGTAAATCGAATTGATTTCATAGATTAGCTGTTAACCTGTAAGGTGGCCTGCCAAAGCCTTCATTCAAGACTTTCATTCACGCAGTGTACGTGTGTGTCCTTCATAAGCCGCATGACTGACACAGAAAAAGACCCACTGTCCCTTCACAGATAAGGGCCGTCTTGTGATTCTTGCAAGGTCAACGCAATCCAAACGAATTTTCGGCAGCACCGACATGTCATTTCGGACACGGATCAATATTTCACGCCACATTGTTCTGCTCATAATGCGAGTCCGAGTGCGACTTATAAATGCTAGAACGGTGCATTTTATTAAATTTGAGCAATAATATATACGTGTGTGAGTATGTGCGTGTAAATCAGCCAAGTGGAATCAGTATTGATTTTACACTGGCCTCTGCATGCGCTCATGTGTGTTCTCAGTGGCTCAGGTGCTGCTGTCCAGCTAATCAATCCAAAAGCATAAGATTACAGCCAGAGAAGCAAAGTGCTGCTCATTTCCTCGTTCGTCTTTGTATGCCTTATTGATTTTGTGTTGGGTCTGATTTAGTAGGTAGGCATGTGTCAATTTTACACTCTAATATCACCATAAAATCCCAGACGTTTATCACAGCGTACATTACTGCCACATTATCGCATTAAAAAGTAATGGTCATTTGTTTACCTGTTTTGACTGGCAGGGAGAGTTTTTAATCCCCTAAATAGGACGTACAATCGTCCCTCGTTTATCAGTGAAATTCCGCAAAGTAGAGACGGTGTATTTATTTTAGTATTTATGTATATTTTAAGGCTTTATAAACCCTTCCCACACACTTTTAAATGTTTCCCACTCCCTTGTTAACCTTTTCAGTCCCTTATTTAACCTTCTCCACACTGTTCATAACCATTTATAATGATACTGTACACTACAGTACATATTGTATTGTATTAAAGTTTACATTTTAGTATTTAAAGTACAGTTCGTATAGAATAATTAAAAACTTTTAAAAGAACATTGTGAATGCTGTAATCCTTTCAGCCAGTGTTGTCATTTAAATGCCAATGCCAGTGTTGCCACTGGGTTTTGGTACCTGTACGGTGAATGTTAGAGGCAAATTGCCATATGATTACTTGTAGACTATTACCCTTCCACTATTCATTTCATTTCATTTCTTCAAAATCTTTCGACATTTTTTCCTCTTTCATAACAACCTCTAAAATATCTTTTGTCTGTCCCCACCTCTTTACAAAAAGATCAGAAGAAAAAGCTGAAAAAATGTATGCAAGGACCCATGTTCGATTTTTTTTATTATAGGCCTAGTGTATCTTTCTCTCTTTCAAAATACCTCTAAAATCTTTTTTCTGACACCTCCTTTTTATTATTACAGTATATCATGAGAAAAAGCTGAAAAAAATGTATGCAAGAACTGTAAATACGTATTTCTTTCGATTTGTACAGTGTATATATGCCTGTTTTAATATGTAAAATAATTTTTACATTTATTTATTTAAAAAAATCATTAAAATTGTAAATATTATGCATAAAGATACATAAGTTTCCCACAAAATCCAGCGAAAACGCGCAATATATATTTTTACATAATATTTTTTGAAATCCCATGAAATAGCGAATCCACAAAAGTCAAAGCTAAAAGTAGTGAGGGACGACTGTATATAGAGCAGAGAAACTCCACATACTCTAAAAAAAACATAAAAAGTTTGTTAAACGACTGGGACAAAATGAAAAAGATTCATGTTTGATTGTCGTGACGTGTAGTTAACATAGTGTATATAATCATGTTGTATAAATAAGGGTATAAACAGACAAACCTAGCAAGAGAAAGGTGCACACATTAGGTAACAGACTAATCAAAGAACAGGGGCCGGACTTAAACAAAAGTAGGACAAAATGTAAACCAAAAGCAGATGTAGAGAACTAAAAAGGACCATGAGATCAGACCATGCAGGGCACCGAGAGCGGGAATCAGAGCCTGTTATTATTAGAAAATGGGAATTCTAGGAATCTCTATGAAGGACACACGGAAGGACACGTTTCCTTCAAGTTTGTCCAGATCGTGTGCTAATCAAACGAGACAATCAAGTTATTTTCCAGTGCTTAAAAGGAGATTCTAGTGTGATTTCTTGCTGTTTTCTACTTATTTATTTACACCATAATAACACAGGATCAAGTCTATTAGCACCACAAATGCAAAGCAAACATTCACCCATTCTGCTTTTCATACACAGGCCATTTAATGGTCAATACAACAGGCTTTATGTTACATAGGCAATCCACCGGCATGCCTTATCTGCTAAGTGCACAGGGATTGTGTTAGAACTACATGATGTGATTTGAATAGAGTTGACCAAACCACAAATGGATGGCAAGGTGAACATAAAAACATCACAAACTACTGTCTGCACTATTTAAAGCTCCTCGCTTTTTTTCCCTCTTTTCCCATCAGTGGGATACAGGTAACTATGTCAAACAGCATCTCAGATCCGGTTTTCTTCTCGATACTGGTGCTTATACATAAATATGAGATTCAGACTTTGCCATGGCGCATACACTTCCTGGATTATCTTAGGAAAATTAGCTTGACGCTAGCTCAGCTGGTACGTTTCCACTGAACCGTTACAGAATCAGTCATCACATCTTTCATTAAACTACACAGAAAATGACCGGCTGTCCTCACCCACCTCGTTCAGACTTCTACACGAGTGAGAAAGCAGTGACAACAATCAGGAAGCCAGTCTTAGCTCCATAGCTTCAGCTGTAATGCTTAAAGACTGGCAGCAAAGACGGATCACGTCGTGACCTTTAACCGGACACACAGCTGATATTTACAATGTAAATACACCTCATTATCCACTCATTATAGTCGTTCTATCTGTTATTAAATATTGGACCAATAGGAACTGATCATTAAAGATTCATGTTCTGATGTTCACTTGTACGTATGAGCTTCAACAGGACAGATCAGAACCAATGACTAGACTACAGTGACCTAGAATCAGTCTTGAAATCAATCTTTGTCATTTTACTTTTCTTTTTTATTTATAGGATTATTTCCAGTTTCAGAAAAATCTATCCATGCACGAGTTCAATGAACGGCGGCTTTCGCAGCAGCCGAGTGCCCTCGTAAATGTCTCGGAAATGTCACTCACTGCCTGGGTACATATTTGCTTGCTGACACTGCTGTACCGAAACAATTACCGCGGTAGTGAGAAACCAGGTTCAGTTCAGCTCAATGGCTGGGGGAAAAAAAATAATAGTAATATGTCATCCCCCAGTGAGGCAGTGAGGCTGTACAATACGGACAGAAATAGGGTATCCTGATTATAGTAGCTACTGTATGCAGTGTATTAAATCCACTAGGAGAATCCGTAATGCGTCATGGTTAAAAAACTGGCATATCATCAACTGAATATTTTATTCCGGTCGTGTCAATAGCATTTGGTGGTAAAACACAGGCTGAGGAAGGCTCATCTCCCTCCTCCCATCCTCACCACATTCTACAGAGGAACCATCGAGAGCATCCTGAGCAGCTGCATCACTGGCTGGTCCATGCAGTGGGTACTGGGGATAGCTGAGATCATCGGTGTCTCTCTCGCCACCATAATGGACATTTACACTACACGCTGCATCGGCGAAGCAACCAGCATCGTGGATGACCACACTTACCCCTCACACACACCCCTCACACACACGCCTAAGCCTCATACAGTCTGGAAAAAGGTATTGAAGCATCCCGGCCTCACATCCAGACTGTGGAACAGCTTCGTTACACAAGCTATCAGTCTCCTAAACAATCAGAGTCTGGTCTGAACAAATATACACACATCAGTGACTTGACTGAACACACACACACACACACACACACACACACACACACATTCTCACTTTTCAAACTGTTTACAAATCTGCTGCTAACATCAGTATTTTGCTGCTTAAGAGTCCAGTGTTTACAGTGTTTACATTTATACCAAATGGTCACAACTGCACCTTACTGCTGCCACTACCAGAGGACTATTATTTTCGTAAATTGTAAATTGTTTGGCGTATTTATCGTAAACCGTCTTGCGTCATTTCACATGCTCTTGCGCATGTGCACTTTACATAGTATTGCGTAGTTTGTTGTTCTATATGTAGCGCCTCGGTCCTTTGTACATCTGCTTTCTGATCATCTACAACATTAAAACCACCCGTCTCAACGGCTCTGACCTGTCGAGATGCCACAAGACCTCTGAAGGTGTTCTGTGGCATCTGTAAGCAAGATGTTAGCAACTGGTTCTTCAGTCGGTTTGAACCAGACTGTCCTAGCCTTCACCCCTCATGCATGTCTGTAATCCCTGTCACCGGATCATCAACTGTCCTTCCTTGGACCAGTTTTGATAGGTAATTACCCCAAAGTATACTGGGACACCCCCCACAAGACCTGCTGTTTTGGAGATGCTGTGACACATCAACCTCTAGAACTGACTGTTTACTTGCTGCCTAATATACCCCACTGGCCCTAGTGTGTGTGTGTGTGTGTTAATGCAGGGGTCAAATACCTCACAATAGGTAGATCACTTTCACTGTCACTTTAGCTAGTCGGCTGTGATACCAGTAACATATTACAATGGATCAAACTGAGTAGTCAAAAAAATGACCGGGCGTAAAATTCCGCATATACGTTCCATAAAATTCCGCATATATGTTTCATAAAATTCCACATATATGTTCCAAGGTCAAATACCCGTCTAGTCCGTGTGCCATTAGTTAAAAGTGTTCACATGACTGTGTGTTACATCCATGAATCACTGTAGTTTAAGCATTAAAGGTGACTCTTGTCACTATTCAATCATGTTAATTGCTCTTCTGTAATTTTATATCGGTGGACCTTTATAAAATTTACTCGAGCAGCTGTGGATGTATGTATCTCCAGGAGAATCTGAACCATCTGTGCGTTTGATAGAGTGGAAAAAAAACTCCTAAAGGACGTCCAGTATGTATAACACAGATGTTCTCGGCCTAAAGTATATCACTGTATATCAATAGTAAACTTGATATTGAAAAGAAAAACGACTGAGGCTTCATTATTTCACATTTAGTAATTATTCAGATTTGTATTAATGTATTGGCATTTCAAATAAATGTAATTCACACACTGCAAACCTGAATGATAGAAAAACCTGACGCAGTGTGTTTCATATCACATCACAAGCAGCACTTAAATGTCTCACACATGCTTTTTTCTACCATTTCTTCTCAATATGCTGAAAAAACCCAGTGGATCAAGCTTCCTCACACAGCTTTACTCTAAAGTCTCAGCAAAGACAGTGCAGGGCGGCACATCCCCCATCTCCCTATAGGCCCTAGCCTCATATATTACTGCGGATGTTTTGTTCCGATGTGTGTGTGTGTGTGTGTGTGTGTGTGTGTGTGTGTGTGTGTGTGCGCAGCGATCACTGTGTTCTTGCATTGTCTTTATGTTGTTCAGGATCAAGACTATAGGTACATTGACACAACACTGTAATATCGGATATGCTGTATCAAAATGTTACTTCACTTCCTCAATGCAAAGGTAAGTGATTTAGTGAAAACTGATTGCATCATACTGTTACTATATTACAACAGCAAACAGTGTAATATGTGATCTTGCCCCCATCCGGCCCAAATCTGGCCCCCATCTGACCCTAATCTGGCCCCAATCTGGCCCGAATCCGTACACTTATCATTAAATACATCAACCATAATATTAAAACTGCAAAATTGCTGAACAGTCAAGTAAATAACATTGATTATCTTGCTACAGTGGCACTGTGAAGTTGTCGGATATATTAAATAGCAGGTCAATACTCAAGTCTCGAAGTTGATGTGTGTGAAGCAGGAAAATAGGCAAGCATGACTCTGATAAGTGCCAAACTATAATGGCTAGATAAAATAGCATCGGAGCAACTCCAAACCAGCAGGTCTTGTGGGTGTGTCCCATGACACAGTGGTTAGTACCTAAGAAAAAGTGGTCTGAGAAAGGACAAGCGGTGAACTAGTGAAAGTGTAAAGCTCACTGAAGTATGTGATGGGTGAATCATCTTGTTTGATCCCAAGGATTTGCAAAAATTGCTGTAGGAAATGCTGTAAATTTAAATTAAAGTGCCAGAAAAACAGGTAGACCAGTCTAATACTGGGTAGGCCACCCACAGGACATGAAATACATGAGCTTGTGGGAAAATTCTGTAGGAAATGAACACCAGAATTCCTGCACAACGCTCCACAATTCCTAGCTGTAGGATTTTTGCGTTCCACCTTGCATGGCATCCCAGATGTGTTCCATAACGTTGAGATCTGGTGAATGTTCCCCTAAGCATAATTTGGTGTCTTAATACTACCTACTAGCTTGGGGCGAGTATTTACTGCTTAAACACTAAACTAGTATACACTTCTAGTATGCGAACGTGTAGTATGCACATCACCTCGGACACACTTGATCCGTCGTCTTACCAACAACCTTTGACCCGTCACAGCGCTTGAGTCCCACACAATTATTCTTTACAGTTTCAATTTGAATTAACTTTGAAATTCATTTGTAATTAAAAATGTTACCTCAGCTCACTGATAATCATAACCTCTCTCCGTCTCGTTTATGGATAAAACAGGCTTTCAGTTCGCTTGCATTGAATTATGGGATACGTCAGGCTCGGATAGTGTGCTGGCGGAGCGTACTAGAAAATCTCTCCTGAACTAGAAGGACATCCGGGAACCTTTGACATACTACCTGATACATAATAGGTATTCAGACGCACTATATCATGTTGCATACTAGATAAGCATACTAACTAGTATAGGAGTATGTGATTTTGGACGCAGCCATAGTGGTCACCTGTCAGAAAACCAACCCCAAAGCATTATGGAGTATTTCACATAGGCTCGTCCGCACCAGCTTTTCTGGAACTTTAGTATATACATTGTAACTGTTATACCGGTAGACACCTGCGTACGTCTTAGTTCTGCTTTTTCATCTTATCTTTTAAATCCAAGCTGCTGGATCAGTTTCTCCACAGACATTTTTCAAATGTTATCTTTTCTTATCGTTTTTTTTCCTTTTACCTTCTCTGCACTCAGGATATCTCCGGATAAGAATTTCCCTTTTCTATCATAAAAGGATTTCATTTCATTGTCAAATGAATGCTGATATACTGTAGTGTAAACCCTAGAGTTACACACTCACACTGCGTGTGCATCCACCATGCAGTGTATCAGGTCGGAAGCATCTGTCGAGGTCCTACAGTGCGGACTCTGGTTTAATAAGAGCCTTTTTGACAGCAGTGGGTTCGCATGAGTGTGTCGTGCGTGAAAAAAAAATCTACCCTGATGTTATCCTGACTGTTTGCTTGTACAGCAAAATTACTGGGAAATAGAGGCAGCATCACTTTCCCCAACCGACCAGTCATAAACCAGGTACTCAGCCCATGGAGAACATCAAGGTGTTTCCGACACATACACACTCTGATTTACACAGTGCTGGAACGGGAAGCGCATTAGCGTCAAGCGTCAAAGCCTCTGGAGCAAATCGCGCCTGATGGCAGTTCCCACAAAGTGCAAGCGCAGCATCATCAGTCATGTGAGCGCTAGCAGGCGACATCGGAGTTCATCTGATTTCATGAAGGTCACCGAGAGCTGATGTGGACCACATGGAAGTTGACTGCACGTTTAGCTGACATCTATACCGTAGTGCCAGAAAAACCGGTACAGGCAAGTTTATGCGAAATACATAGGCTGGTGGTGGCTCCATAATGGTATAGGGTTTGTTTAGTTAGCATTCCATGGGACCCCTGGTACATCTACAAAGCAAGATTTTTTTGTTTTGTTTTGTTTTTTAATCTTGTTTGCTGTCGCAAGTAGGGATCATAATGTTATTATTACATAATGTATGTGTAATTACTGACACTATTTTCCATTAAGACCAAATGTACTTGATAAACCAATCCGAATCCGGGGATATTTGTATCGCCTTTCCACCAATTTTATCCCAAATATAGACCTGACCGATTCCTACCATCAGACACTCCCATATCATACGACAGTCTCAAACCAAGGATAGCAAAGACTCCCCATGCCATTTAAAACACTCAGAGAAAAGCGCTTTCGCCCACTTCTGTATGGACGAGCTTACAAAGGCCCATGATCAGCTAATTTCGATATATGAGACAGTATGCTACCCCTCCCTTCATGACAGCATGGCCAATGCTGCTCTCTGGATTTAGGGATATAGATGGCTCTAACATCACCCAGGATTCAAATTCTCCAGATCACCTGAAAAAAAGGGGAATGCTTTTCTGTTGCACCCTGCATTTAATTCTTACATTAGTAATACTACAAACATAATAGTGAGTGCAAGTATCGTATAAATGTGAGCTACGTAAAAGAAGAGGTAGAAAATGGAAGGTTTCTCCTCCTCAGAACTCAATATAGAATCGTTAAGAAGAATAAACTACTCCTTGTTTTGTTCTCCAAGTTTCCAAGAACAGACAGTTTCCATATCAAGTAGAGCCTCCACAGGACACTACGAACCTTTAACCCTGAAAGTGTTTCCACAGGATGAGACAGCACTGTTTTTAAGGCTGTAATAATAAACCAGGTCTGCTGCCTAAAAATAAATGCATTACCCTCATTTCCCCAACCCTCTGTTTTAGGGTTCTACCTTTAGAAACCTTTGAAAGGGGACAAATTAACCCAGTTACTAGAAGAAAGTATTGAAAGAACATGTTCTTAAAATGGTTCTGTAACATTTATTAAAGATATTCTGGTATCATTAGCAGCATCGTCTGAAAACACATGTTTGGTAGTGTAAAATCATGATCATTACCTTGGGTTCATCTCAAGTGTCAAGTACTTTTTACTTATAAAAAGTGGCTCATTAGATAAAAGGTTATTTGAGTCTTTCAAAATTATTGAATGAGGTCTACTTGAAATTCCTGAGTTTTAGGATTCTACATCAAAGGAACAAATCCTTAAGGGGGCTACACGAAGCCTCTTTGAACAAAAAACACATTATATAACATTTATTTGATATGCACAATATATGTTAGCAACAGGAAGACAACAAACTGAGAAAATGTATGGTGGCTCTAAATCATCAGGTTCATAGTGGTTTGTTGGATAAATGGTTCCTCAAGAGTTTTTTCAGTGTTTTTTTTCAGACTTTTACTGAAGGGAAACACTCTTGTTTTATGGTTCTGTATGAAACAAAAACATCAACACAATTTCATAACATTTATTTATTATCCAAGATATTCTGGAGGGCCAAAAACTGAGCAGATGTTTGGTAGCTCTAAATCATGATCATCCCCTCGGGTTCCTCAGGGCTGTTTAGATAAAGGGTTCATCAAAGGTGCTTTGAATTTTTAGGTACTACTCAGAACCTTTACAGAAAGGAAAATTGTAGGGTTCTACTTCCTTGAGGGTGCTAGGGAAAACCTTTCTGAATGAAATTTCATAGCGTCATAGCATTCATTTATTATCCAAGATAATCACAAACTGAGCAGATGTTTGGTAGCTCTAAATCATTATCATCCCCTCAGGTTCCTCAGAAATATCAAAATAACTAATACGTATATAAGAGGGTTAGAGATAAGGGTTGCTTACATATTTATGAATTTTCATTCAAAAAGGCTTTGCCTAGCGCATAATCATCTCAACAGTTATTTAATGTAGAACCCTAAAATGAAGTAAATGTCTAAACAGTAGCTAAACACTCAAAGAACCCTTGAAGAAATCCTTTATATATATTCTGGTATCAAGAGGATCACAAACTGAACAGATGTTTGGTAGCTCTAAAACATGACCATCCCCTCAAGTACTACATTTAGGGTGTTAATTTTATTATCCAGGACCTTCTGGGTTCCTATCTAGGATATCCCGGTATTAAGAGGATCACAAACTGAGCAGATGTTTGGTAGCTCTAAAACATGATCATCCCCTCAGTAACAGTGTTCAGCTATTACTTTTACAGAAAAAAAATACAAAATTTTAGGTTTCTACCTTAAAAAAGGCTTGACGGTACTAAGGACATTCATAACGTTTATTTACTATCAAGGATATTCTGGTATCAAGAGGATCACGAACTAAACAGTTTCCTCAGGTTCCTCAGAAATGTCAAAAATAACTAATGAATACCTTCTAGGAACCTTTACAGAAAGGAAAATACTTCATTTTAGGGTTATGTATGAACAAAGTCTTGATGGTGCTCAGATTTTATTTATTATCCAGGATCTTCTTGTATCAGAGAGATCACGAACAGTGCAGATGTTCTGCAGTTCTGATGATCATCACGTCAGGTTCCGCAAAAATAAACTTATAAAAACTGGGGCTCCTCAGAAGTTTTATAGAAATTATACATTTATTATCCCATATATTCTGGTATCAAGAAGATCGCAAACTGAGCAGATTGGCAACAGTTTGGCAGCTGTAAATCATGATCATCCCCTCTGGTTTATAGCATTCATTTATTATACAGCATATTCAGGTATCCTGAGGATCACAGACTGAGCAGATGTTTCGTAGTACTGATGATTATCGCCTCAGGTTTCACAGAAATGTCAAAATAACTAAAGAGGGTTTCTTAGATAAGGGGTTCCTCAAGGGTTCTTTCAGTGTTATACACTACTAGAAACCTTTAAAGAAAGTAAAATACTACATTTTACAGCTTTAAATTTATTATCCAGGATCTTCTGGTATTTTGAAGGATCACAAACAGTGCAGATGATCACCTCAGGTTCCTCAGAAGTGCCTTAAAATTTCCACAAACAGCCCAAATCCTGGTTTATCCTGGAACAATCCTGGAACAATCCTATACACCTTTACCTCAGACTCAGATCAGCCTCGCGCACGTGCCAATTATACCTCACAACACCTTTAGAAAAGGCGCGAAAACGCACACGCACGCACATACACACACACACTCGCGTGCGTCCTACCTGAGAGTGGCCCTGATACATCTTCACCTCCGCGGATGGAGAAGAGCCGGGAGGTCCGCCGCAGCTCCTGCACTTTTTTTGACCCGGTCTCAGTGTGAAGGGATGCAGAAGAAGAAGAAGAAGAAGAAGAAGAAGAAGAAGAAGAAGAAATAAAATTAATTAAAAATAAATTATAGCCGATTC
>JAOVVF010000022.1:1799339-1814038 GCA_028565595.1 Duopalatinus emarginatus
AGAAGAAGAAGAAGAAGAAGAAGAAGAAGAAGAAGAAGAAGAAATAAAATTAATTAAAAATAAATTATAGCCGATTCAGTTGTCGCGTGCCGACTTGCGCGTGCAGGTGAATACGCGACGCAGGATGTCGGATCAGTCAAACTCACGACGCACGACTCGTTATCATTGTTCAAAACCCACAAGACGCGTGAGACAGCGCTGCAGGACATGTCCCAACTCACATCGCCCTCCCACCCCGGACTCTTCCTCCTCCCTTTGCTCGGAATTTTCAATTGGTCCTCCTCAGGAACCGCCTTACGGCTCAGAAATGATGCCGGCGCGCTTCCACGCGCCTTTCCGTAATATCACGTTGTGTGCTTTAGGCTCTCACTAACCCCTGTGCATGCATATGATAGGATCAGCATAAACACCACGAGCACCATCAGTTTATCCAGGAATAGCCTAATCTAGAACCTTAATTGACGTCCCTGAAACGCGCATGCGCAAGAGTTTTAAACCACATGAACATTCCCAGTGTGGAAACTGTCAATACGGGTGTTATCCTCTCCCAACATCTGGGATAGTAAGAAAATTAAAGGAGATCAGTCATTCATCATTATCAGGATCCTGGTCAGGGTTGCCAGGTCTGCTCCTCAAAACCTGCACAAAACAGGTGTAGGCTTGGGGTTAAGGAACCAGCCTTGTGATCAGGTTGATGGTGCCAGGGAACGCCTGTTTGAATGGAAATTCGTAGCATACATTTACTATCCAGGACATCCTGGGTTCAGGGCGAACATTCTGTAGTTCTGATCATCTCATCATCTCGCCTCAGGTTCTTCAAAAACGTCAAAATAACTAATGCATATCAAGAGCGGTTTCTGAGATAGTGTTCCTCAAGGGTTCAAGCGTTACAGACTACATTTTAGGGTTCTACAATTAAAGCAAAAAACTAAAAGAAAGGCTTTCTGAATAAAAGTTCTCTCTGAGCAAGGCACCTAACCCCCAACTGCTCGCTGGACGCCATGGATAGGGTTGCCCACCGCTCCAGGCAATTGTGTTCACTATCCCCTAGTGTGTGTGTTCACTAGTGTGTGTGTTTCACTGCACGGAGAGCAAATTCCTCTGTGTGAAAGCACATTGATCAATGAGTCACTTAGACCTTTAGGGTTGACCACACACACACTTCTGTCCCATTACACATTACACCTTCTTTTCACTTTCCATAGTTCATTTATTATTTATTTAAATTTATTTATACCTTTTAGCGCATCACATCATTGGTGCTCAGCCCAGGGGGTATTCCTATCTTGCACCCAGTGATTCCGGGTGGGATCCGGATAAACTGCAACCTGACCTTTTTATATTCCAGAAGTATTAAAAAAAGGTAGCTTGGGAAAAACAGTGTGTTTTTCAGGAGGTGGGTGGAAACCAGAGCACTGAAACATATGCACTAGTGAACATACACAGCAGTGAACACACTTGAGTGGGTAAGACTATCCACAGCACCATGGGAAGCAGCTGAGGGTTAGGTGTCAGTATGGGAGATCGAGGCTAGTTCCTTAACCCCAAGCCTACAGCTGGCCACAGTGATGGGAAGTTATCTTGAATCCCCTCTATAAAGCTAATAGATCAGATGGACTCCAGGGAAGGGTCTTAAAGGAAGGTGCCATCCAACTGGGACCTGTTTTGCCCAGTTTTTTCTTTTTTATATTAGGTTTATCCTTCAGGCTTGAAAAAGGCAAATATCATTCCGGTGCCGGAAACAGCTGACATAAAATCATTGAATTGAAAAACTGGTACACTAGTCTAATACTTGGCAGGTCCCCCCACAGGGCATGGACTCCACGAACTTTCAGAAATATTTTGTAGACAATGAACACTTGCAGAACGGTCCACAATTCTGTTGTATTCCAAGGTGTAGGATTTCCGTGTTGCATGGCATCCCAGATTTGTTCGCTAACAACTTGGGTGTGAATGGAAAAACGACAAACTAAGTGTTCCTCTAACCATATTTTAGCTTCTCAAGACGAGTGTGGTGGTCATTATACTGTTGGAAGAAGCCAAACCCATCATATTGAATGCAGGACATAAACTGGTGTAACGCGTCTAGAAAGGAGACACACATAGTGTTCACCTGTCAGAGACATTTGTAGATGCACCAGGGGTCACATGCACTGGTTCTCTAACACTACAGTAGCCTACTGCTGATGAACGTAAGCAAAAAAGTAAAACACAAAATAGATTTTTTTACCTATGGCTGATAGGGGTTTTGTACTAGTTTGTAAACTTTAGAGCAACTTAGATAGCGCAGTTGATTTAGCAGCAACTAGCAAGTCATGTTTTCATCTAATAAATGAAAGCTAATTTAGTAGCTAATTATGAATCCAGAACAAATCTTGCTGTGTCTAGGTTTTTTATTTGTATTCCATGAATTGCACCAAGTGTCATCCATCATGATCTTTTTTTCTAATTAATGCTTTACGGCACACATACTCTTAACTGTGCTCGCTATTGATTCTTTACAGTATTGATTTAGAAAGCTAGCATACCTTCAGAAATAACACAAATGACCTGTGTAACATCCTACACAAACAGCACATTCATTGTCCGCTATAACAGGTCTCAGGTTGAAGAGCTCAGAACCTGTGATGGCTTTGAGAGAGTGGAGAGAGAGGGGGAGAGAAGCCCCTGTGTTCTGGGGCCCGTATGAGGCTTTTATTATGATTGATGGTGTGTTGCTCAATGTGGCACTCCAGATTTAATCAGCAAGGCCTCCCATTCGTGGCCTATTCATTTCCAGTCATCCATTCTGTTGGTTCCAAATTAATGATCTGAACTGTGCAAGTGTAATCTAACATCCCTCCCCTCTCTCAAACCATAACTCAGAAATGAGGTCAAGACTGTAAACTCCGCAGCTGTAAATCCTCACTTGCTTTTCCGCTGCAGAGTTCACTTTCATAATTATTTGCAGAAGAAAAATTATTGTTCACACTGGGAATGTCAGCAAAAAAAACAAACAAAAGGTCTAACGATAATTTTAAAAAAGTTTTAGCTTATAAAATGGTTTAAATATGTTTACAGTACATAAACTCAAGGCATTAAAAGTCTTGCATTAAAGGTTTTCTATTCGCCATTACACCAATAACAAGTTACACATAGCACAAAATAAAGAGTAGCATGGAAAAGAAAGCCCGGACAGAAATATAGACAGGGACAGAAATTATTTTTCTTTTAAAATCACTTGTGTGTTTTAAAGGTTATCATCGACCCTTGTAGGTAGGGTTGCTCATGGCCTCCGAGCCACAAGGGGGCCCTATCAGAACACAGAAACCTGTTTGTAGCCTACAGTTTAACAGGCAGATATGAGTACATATAAAATACAGCTTATGGCACTTTCATTAAAAAAACGTTACCCCTGTACCATAAATATGACCTACACCACTCAGCATTAACAATTAACATTAACACCGTCTGCCAAAACAGCTCTGACCTGTTGAGGCATGGACTCCACAAGACCTGTGGTATCTGGCATCAAGACATCAGCAATGGGTCCTTCTGTGGATATTCTCTAGAATAGCCCTCATAGATAGTCTAGCCTTTACCCTCCACACACATCACTGAGTCCTGGTCCCACATGACCCTGTCACTGGTTCACTGGGTTGTCCTTCTTTGGACCCCTTTTGGTAGATACTAACCACTGTCTACTGGGACACACCCCACAAGACCTGCTGAAGCCGCTGTCTAGCCTTGACAATTTGGTCCTTGTCACCCAGAGGTGTATATTAATGCGTGGTCCAGACAACCTGAGACCACACCCTGAACACATTTGTTATCTAGTTGTCATTGTGTGTGATTGTCCTGTTATCGCTTACAGTGTGTTACAGCAGCAGTTGTTCTTTCAACAGTGTCTCATTTTACTCCCTCTTGAAGTTTATAAGACAAAACAACACATGAGCTGTGTTGAAATTCAGGGGCTGCATCCTTCAAAAGTCTACAAAGGCATATCCACTGGAGGCTGCATAGAACACAAAGGCCAAACTGAAACGGGATTTGCTGTTTGCGTCAGTGGTACACAACGACCCTCAGGTTATGTTGGCTGGTGAAGGATCCACCAGGTTTAAGCTCCTCTATCATAGGAAAGGAGGATGCATATGAAAGTTAACTATTTGCCTGCTGTGCTTGCACATAGAGGAAGTGATCCATCCATGTAGTGAAGCACATAAACACTAGAGGACAGGGAACACACTTGCCCGGAGCATCCCCAAACCACAGGAGTTATATGTCTTGTTCTGTGCAGGGATTAAACCTGGTTTAATAACCACTAGGCCACAGCTGCCCCATGAAGGAGCCTTCGAAAGGGGACAGCCTAGCCGCGCCACTCTGTCTTCAGGCCCTGAACTGGGACATGGTTTGGTTTGCCATGTTACAGAGATAATTTTCCTGGGTCTTAAAGTTATAGCGTTACCTCTGACATTGGAGACTTCTACTTCATCTTCCGAAAAACCTTCATCATAACAGTGATTATGCACAGACATTGTGCAAGTTGTTACCATAGAAGCAATAACCTATTAATATAAACCTGTCGTTTGTGGCTGTACTAATGTCAAACCTACTGTTACAGAAAAAGAAACCAACACGTCCTAACCAATCATAATCAAACATTCAAAAGCCTTGTGGCAGAAAACACAATCCTGTGACTATATCATAATCTGTACAAAGTTCTAACATGGTGTCAGTCAGCATGTTAGATATGATGGATGAGACTAAACACATAGGTTCCTTTGTCAAACCTCTATGTTAATTGAATTTGGTGTGAATGAGAGATTACTCAGTTATCATAGCAGCTCAACGGTCCACATTGGATCCTTTTAAATAACGTGTCACGGTTTTATCTTTCACGTTGATGCAGAGAAGACAGAATTCGTAATGGGTTTGTTTGGAAGACAATGAGCCTAAAGTTCAAGAAAAGAATGAGTAATGTGCCTATTCATCGTGCCATCTCAGCCTGTTAGAAGCTGTTGTTTAATTGTGTTCCTGCAAGTGTAGACCACATCGTCAACCAAATGGCACTGAGAGTGACTGGAAGTTACCTTGGAGGACTGAATCTTCAGACATGTTCTTTCTCCCAAACCTCTATTAAACATCTTCTTGTTCGTTTTCAATCTCCGTTCTCCCAGATTTTTAAGTGAAAGTGAACTATTTGCATACTGTGCTTGAACATAGAGGAATGTGACCTCCGCATTTAACCCGTCCGTGCAGTGAAACACACACACACACCAGTGAACACTAGGGGGCAGTGAACACACTTGCCCGAAGTGGGGGCAGCTCCGAACCATAACGCTCAGGGAGCAGGTGGGGAGTTTAGGTGCCTTGCTCAAGGGTATTTCAGTCGTGTCTTGCCCTGTGCAGGAATCAAACCCGAGACCTTCTGGTTACAAGACCGGTTCCCTAACCACAAGGCCACGGCTGCCCCTGTGGGTTTTACCATGGGTTTATTTCCAGTTATGGTGTTTGTAATGAATAAAAACCTTACCCTCGCTCTCCCTCAGGAGAAGATATTCCTAAAGTTCTTTACACCAAATTTAAGAGGTTTAAACCTGTTCCAGCATGACAACGTCCACATGTGTACAAAGTGGGCTACATAAAAACATGGGGTCTGTCTCAAAACACTAGTGAGCTGCCTGGCTGCCCACTGCCTACCTATGCAGCAGTGTAAGTAGAGAGGATTCTGACTGATATCATACTTCAGAGGGCAGATTATTGAGACGCTCTATTTAGAAAGTGATTTGCTTACTAAGCTAACAGTGTTAGCCGCAGGCCATTCAAACCAATGGGCTAAGGTGACACAACCAGAGATCTTATACTATAGAGTTATAACACTCTATGAAAAATGAATGGTGCAACGCGTATCACCAAGATGGCGACTGATTTACATAAGTCCAGCCTGTCAACAGGAAGAACCAATCAGCATATTAGTAAAGGTGTCAAAGGGGGAATATAGGCCTATCGTAGTCTTTCATTAACACATGCGCAGATTAGTGAAGCTTCGACAGCTTTAACTGGATTCAGAGGCATGTTAATAGGACAGTTTTGTACAAGAAAGTTTTACATGATATGGCATTTTATTGTTTTATTCAGAGTTTATTATTATTATTATTATTATTATTATATTGTTAGTTCTATATTATGTATATAATGTTGACATTGCCTTAAGCATCTGGCGTTGTCATGGAAACGTCCGTAAAGCAGAAAGGTGATAAAGTCTTGGCTCCCGTTATGCGTATGTGTAGTAGCCAAACAAACATAACAAAAAATAATATAAAAAATTCTGTGTTATATTAATCCAAAAGGAAAGGTAAGGTTCACCATTTTCATCAGATTCCCACTAACATCTTCCTCTGTGTAAATTGTTAAAATGTCACTTACAAAACCAAAAATAGCAAATAAATTTCACTTCTACACATTTTTAAAGATTAAAATTTAATGAGCATTATTTACATTAAAAAATAACTAGGCTGGCCGTGTTGCTCGCTGATCCACTTCCATCCACTATAACAGAATATTAATATTGATATTTGAATATTATTTTTTTGTAAGAGAAGTTGTACCTTAATGAATGCTGGAACTGAGGCAGCACACGGATCTCCCACAATATTCAGTCAGAATAAGTATTTCAGCAGGCAGCATTTTGAGACAGGCTTCTACACTGGAGTGCATGTAGGATGATGTAAAATGCTGTCTGTGTAGACAGATCACTAATTTCGAGACAGACCATTGGTGTGTTAAGGTTGGACTGGAGAAACTTGGATTGTCCAGGACAGGACACTGATCTGAACCCCACTGAGAACCTTTGGGATGAATTGCAACAATGGCTAGCGACCAGGCTTCCCTATTCAATTCATCGGTGGCCAACCTATTGTGCTATTGTTCTAAATATGGAGTGGAAAGCTTTCCAAGAGGAATGGAGACAGCAGCAAATGGGAAATAAAAGCACACATGTGCTTCTGGAACAGGATGATCAATACTCAGGTGTCCACATAATGTACTTTCACCATAAAGTGTGGGTCAAAAGCTCATTTGTGCCATTTTAACTGAAGCCACCAACCTTTTATTCTGTATTAGGGTTATTTCCAGTTTTCAACTAAAACCATCCCTCATATACAAACGTGGTGGCACTCTGGAGGATCCACCAGCAAAACAAGGAGAGGTAATATGAAAAATTGAGGCTGTATGGTTAGAGAGATCATTAAGAAAATGAATATGGCTGACTCAGAGGCTGGACAGATAATTGTAGATGATTATGCTGTAGTGAAAGGCAGAAGCGCCAGAGAACAGCACATGCTCTGAAGATAATGAATGGAAATGGACGTGACTGAAAACAGGAAGTGGGACGATTTACAAGCCCTGTACATCTAATTTAGAATATTAACTTTTCTGCTCTTATTTGAACTGACATTTAAATGCCCTTGAGATAATCATTCTTATCTGAGCAGGTCTAGGGAGTCGTATGTCAGTGGAAACAATATAATATAATAATAATATATAATATAATACAATATAATATATAATGCTGCACTGAGCAGTAGCAAAGCGCACCGGGAACCTAACACAATAAAGAAGGAATAAAAGACTGTGTTGTGCTGTTATAGGGAAATAATCAATAACAGGATGGTGTAATGTGGTCTGCTAAGAAGTCTAGTTATTATTACCACCATACAAAGTTGATTATTTTCCAATAACATCATGTCCTAATGTGTTTTATTCCTCTTATATCACAGCAATGTACATTGCAATGTACATGTACCTATTGTAATGAATTAAATATAGACACATCATGATTTTTATCCATTTTATCCACTGTTGAGAATAAGTACTGTGCCAGACCAGTTACTCACTTTTACATTTACATTTATGACATTCAGCAGACGCTCTTACAAAAGTGCTGAGTCGTTAACTCTGGAATATGCAAAGATAATGCTGGTAGATCCAAATTCAAGGTTGAAGCTAGGATGATGCCAGAACTAAGCCATACAATACCTAATACAAACTGTCAGTCAGGCTTGCAGTTTGTCCAGAGCAGAATCACTGGGTGCAAAGCAGGAATATTCCCTCAACAGGGTGGCAATCCATTGCAGGGTATCACGGGGCAGCCGTGGCCTAGTGGTTAGGAAACCGGTCTCATGACAGGAAGGTCGCGGGGTCGGTCCCCACCCAGGACAAGACATGACTGAGGTGCCCTTGAGCAAGGCACCTAACTCCCCCAACTGCTCCCCGGGCGCCGTGGCTTGGGGCTGCCCCACGCTCCAGGCAAGTGTTTACTGCCCCCTAGTGTTCACTCGTGTGTGTGTTTCACTGCACGGATGGGTTAAATGTGGAGGTCACATTCCTCTGTGTGCAAAAACAGTAGGCAAATAGTTCTCTTTCATTTACTCATTCATTCAAACATACACCAATCTACTCACACATTGGAAACCCGGAGCAGTCAGGGAAAACCCATGCAGACATGGAGAGAACATGCCATAGACAAGTTCTCTGAGTGCTGTAACAAAACAATACCCTGGATTATTACCCATCACACTATGACCAACAACATGGCACAGGATCTCAGTTAGATTTCTCAATGATTAACCTGTTAACTGTCTGAAATAAAAGACACTTTTTTTTTATTTCCATCTTCTGTGGCTATGCGGATGAATTCTTATGCTATCTCTAGTCTCATTTTGCTGGGTCAGGTTTTTCTTTTATTCCTGCAAGACCTTTATAATACTATGTTTCATTTTCTCCCAGACACTTGAACTTTAAACATTTTTCCCAACACACTGTCTAATGATGCAGTGAATGCATTTTGGTCTTTGCTTGCCCTCTATTGTTAATAATTCACTGACATTTAGTATTTTAGACTCTCAGCCCTTTTAGCATGCTCTTATTTACGCATTAGTGAAAATGTCTGAGCCCTGCCTCATCTTGTCTACAGTTTGCTTAATGTCTATGGTTCACTCAAGTATCCTAAAGTTGTTGTGATATCATTTTTAGCAAAACAAGATACATCATCCTTCTCCCGAAAGTGCAGAACCTGATCTACCCAAAATGATATCTTAAATTAAGTGGATACTGGTGTTTATTACTGGGCAGGCTCAGGTATATCATGTAGGTTTATTGTTTATAAACAGTATATGCATGTGTATTGTGTATATATAGTCTGCTTTGATTTCTGTATCTCAGAAAGTTGAGTTTTGCTTAGTCATGCTGAATGTGCATCATAATCCTCTGTTTTGCCCTGCGGTGTACCTCAAGGTCCAATTTTAGGGCATATTCTTTTTTTATTTCTTTTTTTTGTTGTGGATAGTTATTCAATAGTTTAAACTATCGTGTCACTGCCTTTGAGTAGTAGATGTCAACATTTCTTTTAGATAAATTTTGATAAAAAGCAATGTTAGATTTAAATGTCTGGTTGATTTGTTGTTGCTGTTGTTGTTGATTCTTTGGTGCAGGATCCTAGAGACCAAAGCGACAGGCTCACAAAGGATTGTTCTATGTAATGCGTACATTACAGGGATGGTTTATAAAAAAAACAGAGCATTCAGAAAAGGAAAGTAAGCCTATTTGATTCTTCTCTTTGTGTTTGTTCTTTGTGGAGTATTTGGTTTATACTTTATACTGTTGAGTACTATCAGTACCTATCAGAGATTTCTGATATACCTAAATATGTTGGTTATTTAAAAACAATATTTTTACTTTACACATTCATTAAGCTGTGCAATATATTTATAATAATAAAACATTCGACTGAGAAGTTATTTTTTCTGTTTCACACCTTCGTCTCTTCACATTAAGGAGAAATCATTTGATTTGACATCTGATTCCCGTCTGTGTATTTTGTCTAAGGCTTTTTTCTCAACCGGCAGCACGTGTACATATAATCCCACAAGAAGCGATGGCTTTAAAAAACACAGCTGTCTGAATTTTTCTGGTCACAGTCGCTTTCATTACATTGCATCAGCTGTTATTCTTTATACCTATATCATCACCGCTGTTCTTCTTCTCACTCTCCAGGACTTGTAAACTTCAAGAGCTAGGAAATGGGCAGAGAAAATCACTACAAATCCCTAACACACTGGAACAAATCTTTTTCGACTTCCCCCTTTGGCAGGCGCTACATATGAATACATATGAGTCCCATGATACAGTGGTTAATACCTAGCAATAGTGGTCCAAGGAAGGACAACTGGTGAACCATTGAAAGAGTCATGACAGCCAAACCTCACTGATGTGTGTAGGGTGTGAAGGCAACATAGTCAGAAGATCCACAGATCAGGATCTGCCCATGCTGATGCTTTGCCATGACTAGGTTATACTGATCAGACATGTTGCATCTACATTCAGAAAAGCTGAGAAATCTTCACCTCATCTGCCCCCCCGCCACACACACACACCCTGCGTTTTTATGAGAATCAAATCAGACCTGCCGACGCTCTCGACCGCCTCTTGGCACAGATGCACTGCTGTTTATCCTCTGTGTGAGTACTGAATCGAGGCTGAGGCTCGACATGAAAGGATTCGAGCTTTCCTCTTAGTACTGATGCAATAATTACACTTCAATAGAGGACTAATGAGAAGCTCTTTAAATAAAACTCCACTATGAAGTGACATGTAATTGCTACTTCTCACATTTTTCATTTTGTTGACTTATTTCACACTGGTACAGTTGGTACCTTTTACTCAGAAGGTTTGTTTAAGGAATTGGACTGCTGATAAAATTAGCGCAGCCGTGGCCTAGTGGTTAGGAACCGGTCATGTGACCGGCAGGTCCTGAGGTCGATCCCACACAGTGCAGGACATGACTGAGGTATCCTTGAGCAAGTGGTTAACCCTGTTAGTTTAGCAAGTCGCTGTCTAACTAGATCGCCTCAATTACCTGCCTTCGAAGGTTCCATATCAGTCAGGATCTCTTTCTACTAAGGCAGCTGCCCAGTTAGGCAGTGGGCAACAAGGCAGCTCATTACGTTTTGAGACAGACTCTGGAACGAAGTAAATCTTAATTATTAAGTAAAGTCAGAAACTGAGTTCCAGTATTACACTGCAATTAATTCAGCTAGTTTTCCTTTATTTGAAGTATCCATTATCTATAAGGTTTATATAGTCACAGGCAACAGACTGAATATGGGACCTCTGGTACGTCTAAAGCATGTCTGGCAGGTGAACACTGTATGTGTCTCCTTTCTGACGAGTTGTCCTGCATTCATTTTGGTGGGTTTGTCCTCTTCTAACAGGACAATGTACCAGCACACATGTCTAAAGACACCAAATTATAGTTAAAGGAACATTCATCTGATTTTGGGTTTAATCATTCACACCTAAGTCACCAGATCTCAACGTTATCAAACACAGAAATCCTACACCTCGGAATAGAATTTGGAAAATACTGTGGACTGTACTGCAGGAACAATGGTGTTCATTTCCTACTGAATATTTCCGCAAGCTTGTGGAGACCATGCCCTTATAGACTGGTGTACCAGTTGTGCAGGGGTGGGACACTGGAGCTGGGAGAGAACAAAAAAATCTAATTTCTAATCCCTAACTTAACAACCTCAGAGTTAAGGGTATCAGACAGTTTATTACATTTTAGATATTATATCTTTAATAGTACATGAACTGAACGACTGAGCCAGAGAACAGGTTTGAGAAACAGGAGTGTTTCGACATTGTTATTAGCTGTATTTATTTTGACTGTTCTGACTCGAGGTCAGAAAGCCTCGAGCAGAAAGCTGCATGGAAATGAATGCCAATTTTCCCTCTCACTCTGGAAGGCTCCAGATGGGTTGATCTCAAACTGCTCCGAGGTCGTGCAATGACAACGCAGTGAGCAGCGTACAGACATTCACACCATCGTCTCGGCTTGGTGCGGCATTCACAAGTCTGCCACCTGCCACTGGGAGACGAGAAAATGTGAGTAAGCCTAACTGGTAGGGTGCAGAATGGTTTGTGTGTTTGTGGTTTGTGTGTGTGTGTGAAAAAGAGAGAGCATGTTTTTATACCTCTGTGGGGCCAAATACCCCAAAATTAAACGTATGGGCACATTTGACTGGCCCCTATGAGTTTCCTTGGAAACGTAGGGTTCTTTATCCTGTACATGTATTACATACAAATTAGATAGATATTCAGTAGATATTAAATATTCAACCTGTTCGTCATGTCTTGTACCTTTTCTGATGAAACCTTTGTGGTTTAACACCCCCACAATGTGACAGGTGGGACTCGGGTCCCAGCTGTGCCGCTTGCATTCCCTGAGGATCCATCAGCAGTGTGGATGTGAGGGGGATGCGAGGGCAAGCACCACTTAGTAACAGTGGCTGGTGTTTCATTTACACTATTGATCCATGTGCTTTAAAAAATCCCATAATACTTCACATTTTATTCGTTTGGCTAATGTTTGTCTCCGAGGAGACTAACGGCAGAGTCCAATCCAAACACAGGATGAAAGCATGGGTGATGCTGCAAGACTGAGATTGCACCTGACAAAATCACATAAATCTTTTATAGATTTGATCAACTCGAAATAATGAGAATTTACTCTGTCCTAAAACAAATATAGACTTACAGTTACCACAGTGTTTATAAAAATAAATTCCTTAACTTGTAGTAAAAATATAATGTAATATAATAATATTTCTGTTTGTATATCATTTGGGAGACAATACCAAATTAATTAATTAATTAATTAATTAACACAATCCAAACACAGAGCTGTTAAACAAAATGACAGCTGTAAAAATGGCATGATTTTTCACCATCTGTGTGTGTGTGTGTGTGTGTGTGTGTGTGTTAAGAAGAATCTGGACCAATGACAAGCCAGCTGATTTGGCAGCATGCAGTTTTAATGATATGACTATGAGTGCAGTTTCAGTATAAAATAAGGAATGTAAATGTATGCAGGGGTCTGTATGTGCAGAATGCAGTGGAGATGTGCAACCAATGCCCTTGTCCATAGCAGTTGTTGCCAGTTAAGCTACTGCTGATTTGGTGTGTGTGTGAGAGGGTGGTGGTGTGAGAGTCTGTCAGAGAGTCTGTGTGTGGATTGTGTCTAGTGATCTAGTCGCTGTACTTATTAAGGGCCTGGATGGCTTGCAGGAAGAAGCTCCTCCTCATTCTCTCAGCAGAAGGGTGTTCCTGATCGTAACAGATAGAAGAGTCCATGTTGGAGTGGCTGAGGTCCTTCACAGTCTTCCTGGCCCTGATTCAGCACTGTAGGTGGTTTGCAGGTCAGGCAGCACAGTCGGGGTGATACGTTCAACTGCTGATACCATCCTCTGGAGGGCCTGCCTGTCCTGCTTGGTTCTTTTCACAAACCAAGCTGTAATGTTTCCAATGTGGTACCTAAGTGTTCATGAGTAGAAGTTCTGCAGCAGCTTGGATGGCAGACTGAAGTCTCTTATATGTGTAGGGTCTATTGACAACACCAATATTTAATGGATTATTATTAGGTTTCGGTTACATCACACTGTGAATGAACTGTTACTATAGCAACACTAACGTATTAGGACGAGCGTGTTAATGTAAACTTGTGATTTGCAGCTGCATTACAGTTAGAGCTGCAGTTGTGGTAAATTAATCAACACCTTTCAGGCACCTACAGGGTGTTTTGTGTGTCCTTCTGCTGCTTTTATGATTATTCTAACAAGATGTCGTCTGCGAAATACTGACATGAATAAGTATTATATATAAATATATAAGTCATTATTATAATACACATAATAATGTTGTGTGTATATAT
This sequence comes from Duopalatinus emarginatus, assembly GCA_028565595.1. Classification (NCBI taxonomy): domain Eukaryota; kingdom Metazoa; phylum Chordata; class Actinopteri; order Siluriformes; family Pimelodidae; genus Duopalatinus; species Duopalatinus emarginatus. The sequence goes on from JAOVVF010000022.1 coordinate 1,813,090, forward strand.
CATATTTATCATGATAAAATAATAATTATAATAATACATGTTCAGAAGACAGTGAACATTTTGGTTTTATTATACCACACCGACACCAAATTCAGCTCAGAAATAGACACTATTATAAGTTTGTCCTCTGGGCATTACACCTCTTTGTGACAAAATGATGTGTCAGTGCACAAGCTTGTTCTCTGGGTAATTTGTGTATTTTGAGGCTCTAAAAGTGCACAGGCAAAAATAAATAAATAAATAAAGTGTTGTCATTAGGCTTAATGTTTCCAAGCCAGTGCATTTCCGAGAAATCAAATGAGACTATTCACCCGAGCTGGCAGACACCACATTGTAGGGTGCAAGACTGTTTACCTGGTAACCTCAATGATATCTCACAGGGCTTAGACTGTCTGTGGAGGGTTGCCAGTTGCGAACAGTGAAACATGGACAGATGTCTTGGCCAAAATGTCAGACATGGTGTATATATATTCCCAATGCCAGCTGTCCACCTGGGACTGTTACCATAATGCATTAAAGTTGTTACAATTAAAATGTCACCTTATACAACCATGCCAGTTTATATATGTAACTCTGAAAAAGTGGAAATGAGTGTGTGACTGTGTGTATATTATCTGCTGATGGATTTGAGTCCCGTTCTGGGTTTATTCCCACCTCATGCCTAGTATTCCCAGAATAAAACACTGAAAATGAATAAGGCATGGAATAACAAAATGATTGCACATACAGTAATACAGTAGTTTTTAAACAAAGCAGCTAGGCTACACTGCCCTCTGCTGGGGACATCAAAAACAGCATGTAGTTTAATGTCCTTGTCTAAACTAATTCATGAAGTTTCTTCTGGAAAATGATGCATTCACAGCAATACTATTTAATATTACAACATCATTAACCACTGTATACTGCGACACACCCCACATAACCTGTTGTTTTGAAGATGCTTTGACTC
>JAOVVF010000022.1:1815031-1829212 GCA_028565595.1 Duopalatinus emarginatus
GAGTACTGGTGACACTGTGGTAACGGTATTAGAGTACTGGTGACACTGTGGTAAGTGTATTAGAGTACTGGTGACACAGTGGTAACTGTATTAGAGTACTGGTGACACAGTGGTAACTGTATTAGAGTACTGGTGACACTGTGGTAACGGTATTAGAGTACTGGTGACACAGTGGTAACTGTATTAGAGTACTGGTGACACTGTGGTAAACGTATTAGAGTACTGGTGACATCGTGGTAAGTGTATTAGAGTATTGGTGACACTGTGGTAAGTGTATTAGAGTACTTGTGACACAGTGGTAACCACATTAAAGTACTTTCCAATGTTTCTGTATGTTTAGGTGAAAACTTATCCATATGTTACCTAATATTACTTATTGTTATACTGACTTACAGCAGACACAGTACAAATAACTGCCTTTCAATGGTACTTCAACTCCCGTCGTGCATCACGGTCCAACCGGAAGTGCTTTCTCGCGACCTTGGAGTGTCAGGTGGAGAGCAGTAGAAGGGGCAGCATGGCTGGAAAAGAACCTGGAGTAAGTAACTTTTACATTAAAAACGTGGTTTATGTGGACGTGTTTGTACTGTATATACTTATATGTACTGTTCAGACGTATTTGTCTTAAACCTGCTTAATTTTATTTACCATTTTGTCTGAATGTGTCCTGTGACGTTGGCTAGCTAGAGGTTTAGCCGAGATATTGCGTGTGTATATGCAGCTATATAGAGCCTAAAAAATATAAAATATGATAATTTCTTAGACATGTAGAATTTATTTTATTTAACTCAAAACCTTATGGAAGCCGTGGTGTTAATGTTAGACGGGTTAGATATCAGGATAACTGTATATACCGGTACATTAGCTTAGTTATGCTAATATGAGGACAGGGTGAAAGCAGCGCGTGAGGATCCAGGGGAAAAAAAATTAAAAGCGTGTCGGCGTCACGTGCGGTTTAATTCATGCGTTTTAAATTCAAAAAATATAATCGTGCGCGTTTTTAACGGAATTCTACGAACTAGCTTCATATAGCATAATACTAATAATACAGTTCATGTGTCCAGATCCTCCCTTGTTGACCTTGTAGTAGAACTGCCCCTCAGTTTGTTATAGACTAAGGACAGGCTGTGTCTCAATTCATCAAACATCCATCCACAGAAAGCTCTTTGTTATGGTCAAGGTCATAGTGGAGCCAGAAACTTTTCTGGACCAGGCAGGATGTAGTTGAGTTCATCACCAGGAACTTCAGACACCCACACTCTTATTCATGCCTTGGGGTAATTTAATTGAGCCAGATAACCCAGAGGAAACCCATATGAACACGACACAAACCAGGTGCTGTAAAGTGGGACTCGATAGAGCTGGGAAATGTACGAGGACGTTTTGGGGCCGCTTTGTGATCTGTATTTTGGTTTCATACTGCAGACAGATAAACAAACCAAAGAGCAAAACATGGCTAAGCTGCAAAGCAAAACAAATGGCGCATCCAGATCACGCAATTTGGGCCGGTGAGTCGATTCAATACCGAATTGCTTTAGAACTGCTTTAGTGCTGGCGTTCACTGGAAACTGGACAGAGAGAACCTTACTCAGGTGCCCTTGTGTCAGTTGATCTGGACTGTTGTATTATTACCTTCCTAAAAGATCGCACAAAGCAAAGGAACCCACCAGAGACACATCCCAAATAAACAAAATGCTTCATACATGAAAGCAGCCAGACAACAGAACTAACCCGAAGCAGTGCAAGAATAATAGAGAACATGGTGGTTTATAGACTTGGTGACAAAGTGATGCAACGTTATGGACACTTATACAGAACATTTAATTATATAGGCAAATATCCACGGGTGCATGATGATATTCTGTCTTTTCTTCTCAAAAGCACTAAATGTCTTCTCTCTTTCAGGGTTTTCTGCAGCAGCTGAGGCAAATTGCAGGCCGGATGTCCGCTGGCGGTCCGAGAGGCGCCGGTCTTGGCATCAAACTGCTCATCGGTGCTGGAGCTCTAGCTTACGGTGTCAAAGAAGCTACATACACGGGTACATACACTGCTCAACAATAAATATAGACCTCAGACTTTATCAGTGCAGTCGTTTAGACATTCGTGTGCATACAGAACGTGTTTGGCATAGCATGGGGTTGGCTGTCGTCTGACGCCTGTCTGATTGTACTCACAGTGGAAGGTGGACAGAGGGCCATCATTTTCAACAGAATCGGAGGCATACAGATGGACACGGTGTTGGCGGAAGGGCTGCATTTCAGGTTAATTTTATATACATTTCACTATATTAGCTAATATAAACATCCATTTTTTATGTTTCATGAATCAGGAAGTGTTCAATATCTGGGTGAGAATCACTGATGTTAACGCTACGCGAATGTAAAAATAATTCTAAAACTTGATGATCCTTTACCAGGATACCATGGTTCCAGTATCCGATCATTTATGACATCCGAGCTAGACCTCGCAAGATTTCCTCCCTCACAGGAAGCAAAGGTAAATTTACGATATGAAAAATAATTATTGCCGCCCTTCGTGTGAGTGAGTGTATCATTAACGATCTCTGTCCACTCACAGATCTTCAGATGGTGAACATCGCTCTGCGTGTGCTGTCTCGCCCCGTGGCCTCCAACCTGCCCTTCCTCTACCAGCACCTGGGCCAGGACTACGATGAGCGGGTGCTGCCCTCCATCGTCAACGAGGTCCTGAAGAGTGTCGTAGCCAAGTTCAACGCCTCTCAGCTCATCACACAGAGAGCTCAGGTACTCTGACCCGTCCACACTCACACAAGCCTCCATTTATTTAAAAATAATTTTAGATCCGAAATGCATCTGTCTGTTGTATTTTATTGTCAAAATATGTTGTTTAGGTGTCTCTGCTGATCAGGAGGGAGCTGATAGAGAGGGCGAAGGACTTTAATATCATTCTGGATGACGTGGCCATTACAGAACTCAGCTTCAGCAAGGAGTATACAGCTGCTGTAGAAGCCAAGCAAGTCGGTAAGGGATTTAGTGCAGCGATTTTCTTGGTTATAGGATATCAGATGGCTTTAATAGTGGTATCGTTGTCATGATTTGGTCCTCGGGGATAACGTAGTTATGTGAAGTTATGGCTGTATGTAGCTGAGAGGATTTTTAATACGTTTGCTGATTTGGCTACACGTAAAAATGAAATATTTTGCTTGCACTTGGTGTCACTGGCTGTTGACGAAATCTGTTTCCGCTTTAACTTAAGGACTATGGTCAGATTTGGGGTTAAAAATGAAAAACGTGTAATGCGCTCTGGCTTGCACTGACAGGCCTGAAACTCCATTAAGAGGTGAGAAATTAGAGTCTGTGCCTCACATTTTGTTCCAACTGTCAACTCAGACCAGCCCACAAATCTGCCGAGAAGTTTGTCCGGTACAGACAGTCATCATGGCTGCAATGTCATATGAGGAGAAAAAACATGTAATTCTGATCTTCTAACTCGCACTGACCTTTGAGTTGGAGTTCAGGGTCAGAATTTGTGGGTGTTTTCTGACAGTACCCAGACCAAACCAGTGAGGCTGTCGACTACATGAAGCATGCAGTGTATCTAAAGCAAAATAAACTGCACCCTCAATTAGTCGGGGATAAACAGGAAGCTTTCCCATCCTCCCGAATTCTTAAAACTTGTTTTTGTAAATAAGACAACATCCATCTATCTCAAATCTGGGATTCTGGGTATTATATGTTGCTTCACATAAATGACTGTTTACTGCTTTTACAATGTATTTTATACAAGAGTATAAAGTACAAGGGTAAGTCAAAAATGATTTACACTCAGGTTATACTAAAACTTCCGTTGGCTGCACTGTCTTATCAACGCTGTCTCCCCTTTGTCACTGCTGTGCTGGTTTCAACATGTTACCTCAGTTCATTTGTGACTGCAGTACAAGGAAAAACGTCTGCCACACTTTCGTGATTTCCATGAAAGAAGATCAGCGAGCAGTGAAACTGAACTGAAGCCTAAAATTCAAACACAACACAAAGGACTGCCTAAAATTCAAACACAACACACCGCTATCCAGACTGTCAACACTCTCCAAAAGCTTTATTCTGAGGTGTTAATGCATCCTCACTGTAGTCCTGATCTTGTACCATCAGACTCTCTCCTGTTTGGTCCCCTGAAGAAGCCGTAAGAGGATGAAGATTCACGTCTGATGAAGAGGTGAAGACGGAGGTGCTATTAGTGGTTTGCGGCTCAGAATTAAAAAAAATAATAATGAAGGATTATGCAAGTGAACTATTTGCCTACTGTGCTTCGACACAGAGGAATGTGACCTCCACAATTAACTCATCCTTGCAGTGAAACTCGCACACACCAGTGAACACTAGGGGGCAGTAAACACACTTGCCTGGAGGAGGGGGCAGCCCCAAACCATGGTGCCTGGAGAGCAGTTGGGGGAGTTAGGTGCCTTGCTCAAGGGCACCTCAGTTGTGTCTTACCCTGTGCAGGGAACGAGCCTGGGACCTTCTGGTCACAAGACCAGTTCCCTAACAGTAGATCACGGCTGCGCCCTGTTGCTTGTTGACAGATGGATAAAGTGTTTTGAAAAGCAAGGCGGTTATGTAAAAATAATGTACTTGTCTAACTGAAATTCTACGGCGCAGATCATTTTGTGTTCTTATACCAATAATCCACTAGAGGGCACCATTGACAAATGTTTTCCTGCAGCATCCGAATGTTACCACCCAGTGATGCTCAGAGTTCAGTTCAGTCACTCTGAAAACTTCTTTTATACTGCATACGACCAGTTTCACACGTGATTTGTCCTTTGCTGATGTTTAGCCCAGCAGGAGGCTCAGAGGGCTCAGTTCTATGTGGAGAAGGCCAAGCAGGACCAGAAGCAGAAGATCATCCAGGCTGAAGGAGAGGCTGAGGCTGCTAAAATGGTAAAGTTGACTCTTCATATCTTGTGCATGGCTGTGGAGTGTTTGTTATTAAACAGGAAACTAAATTAAGACACTGGACTTTTGAAACCTAAACAGTTAATATCAAGACTAAACAAAACACACACTCTGTCTGTCTACATAGAGAGCATTTTACGCCATTCTGTATACGCCCCATGAGTAGGGCTGTGCGATATGACTATATATATCGTGTGATGATAGAAAAAACCTTTCTTGTTTAATATTCTGCTCTTTCTCTGTCTCTAATCCTGAGAATCTTAGTTCTTCAATGCCTCAAAATGCATTTTGCATTAGGCGTGCTGAAAACATCAATTCTTTAAAGAATAGTGATTCCTTGTCCTGGCGATTCTGAATCGATTCAAAATGCCCAAAACCAGATTTTAAAATGCCTTTAAGTTGTATTTTCTGCCGCTCCTACCCCAGAGCGCACTGCATACCACATTACATGTCCACTCAGCCACTGTAGAAGTGGGCTGTCTAGGCCACAATACAGCAAGCTAGCATCACATGAGCATCTACCTTGCTAGCAGACTATGACTTGACTTGAGTCTGTGTTTTATTTTCAGTTAAAGGTTAATGCACTGTGGTAGACTGAAGTCTGTGTTTACTTTTGTATTAATATATTTTGTATTATTTGTTCACTGATAGATTTTTTTTTTATTTAAGAAAAAGCCAGACAGCTAACTGAACCTAATACTGGTCATTTAAATTACAGAATTTTATCACAATCTTGTTTTTGGTATAAAAAGGTTTGATACAATAAGGAACCTAAAAGTATAGTTTTAAATGAATGTTCTATTTGTTTATATTGTCTTTTCATCTTGTCAATCACAATTTAAACTAAATTTATAGACCATTTGAGTAGAAAAATCGTTCCTGAATTAAATCGTGCTGCCAAAAATCTGAATCGAATCTGAAGAGATTCGCTCCCCTACAGTACATTAGACCCGTGAACGCATCATACAGTATTTGCTGAGGTGCCACTGAAAGTAGTCAGAGTTGCACTGTATATAAGACACGTTTTTGTGTCGTCTTGCAGGTGTGCGTATAAAAGCTCTCAGCAGTTCTGTACAGTTTGTACACAGGTCTGATGCACAGTAAGCATTTTCCTTCAAGGTTGTCAGTTTAGTAGTTAAGCACTTGTTTTTTTCCCCCCTTTTGTCCTCTTTTTTTCCCCCGATGTGATGTAACACTGCAGGCCACAGGTCAGTTTGTGCTGACGAGGATAGAAATAAAGGACAAGGTCTTTATTGCGTGTGTGTGTGTGTGTGTGTGTGTGTGTGTGTGTGTGTGTGTGTGTTACGTATTCCAGCTGGGTGAAGCCGTAACGAAGAATCCTGGCTACCTTAAGCTGCGACGCATCCGAGCTGCCCAGAACATTGCCAAGACGGTGAGCCTTGCACTCCTGACCTCGTCAACACTTGATTTAAATATGCTTACGCCTGAGTGAGGATTGTGCAGAGTTGACCAATCAGGATGCCAGCTGAATCTCGGGCTTGTGTGTTTTGCAGGTGGCGTCCTCTCAGAACAGAGTATACCTGAATGCAGACAGTCTAGTGATGAACCTGCAGGACGACTCCTTTAACAAGTAAGGCTCTCGCATCTCACATGCTTCTGAACACCAGAAAGAAACCCCTAGAGACGGCAAGCGTGCGCCTGCTTAAGGAACATTGTGGACATTTTTGGTACAGCGGTTGCTTATTTTAGAGTATGAACTCCAGGCCGGATTCTCTCCCTCTCTCAGGGTTGAGTCGTTATGTAAGCATGAGGAGAGCTGCATCATTGATGTGCGTGCGTCATGCTCTAATTGGTTCAGAAGATCAGCTTGACCTGACGAGTGAATCCGACACCCTCGGGCCTTTCATTTAATACACCGTCAGCTTTAGCACGTAGTCATGAGCACGAATGATTAGCGATACTAATCGTGACGCGTCCTCATCGTGTTTACCTTTTCCTGAAAAAAATGACGCGTTTGCAAAAGAAAATACAGAAGATGTTTCTGCTTATACAGAATCTTGTTATGATAAATATCAAACATTGATTAATCACCCTGAATGATGATGACTATGATGATGATGGTGGTTGTGTGTTTGTGTGTTTTACAGTTTGTCCCTGGGGAAATGAGTGCATTCCATGTGTTGAGTGTCTATGCCGTATTAAACCCCATCTGCTACAACGTGACCTTTCTCAGCAGTGCCTGTCTCTGAGTGCAGGCTTTCCAGCGAGGGATTGGGTGCCCTTTACAACACACACACACATATATATACATATATATACATATACACTCATTTACAGAGACTCTACACCTGGTTTAGAAACGACCCATCAGTTTAAGGGTTAGAAGGTTACGTTAGAGTCTTTATTCAATCCAGTGAAGAATTCATGTATCATCAGGTCGAACCATTAAGATAAGTTATGTTAACTGCCTCTATGTTTGAGGCATAGTATTACAAACACACGTACATTTTCTTTAATCCGATCATTTTTACAAGGTCCGCTCAGCTGTTAGTTACTGTTTACACATTCGATTGTTTGTCCCTTCTGTTTTTCCTGTGCTGAGGGACGAGTGGGTTCCTCTGTAATGTGTAATCCGAACATACACTCAGAAACCTTCAATAAATCTGTCGATTTTTCACACTAACTGGGTATTTGTGGTCCTTTTGTGTACCTTGACCAATTCAAAATTGGTATACATGGATACTGGACCTGGTTTTGACTTTTCGGAAAGTTTATGCACAGGTATTTGTGTATGTAGACGGTTCAAGAGTGCTGGCCGGTTCAAACAGGCAGGTATAATAAAATACACTGCAGTGCCAAAAACTGATACACCAGTCTAATATTTGGTAGGTCCCCCAAGTAGCATGGACTCCACCTCACTGTATTATAGGGTGAAAAACTGTATACTACAAGTGTTGCATAACATCCCAGATGTGTTCAATAATGCCGAGATCTGGTGATTCAGGTGTGAATGACTAAAACCCCAAACTCACGAGTGTTCCTTTAACCATAGTCTGGTGTCTCTAGACATGTGTGGTGGTACATTGTCCTGTCAGAAGAGGACAAACCCATCAGAATGAATACAGGACATGAACAGGTGTAATTGCACAGTGTTCACCTGTCAGAGACGTCTGGAGTTGTACCAGGAAGGTTGGCAGTTCAATCCCACATACCAACAAGACATAACTGAGGAGCCCTTAGGCAAGGCACCTAACCCCCCAAATGCCCCTCGAGTGCTTTGTGTAGGTGTTCGCCCCCCTACTCCAGGCAAGTGTGTTTACTGCCCTCTAGTGTGTGTTTCACTGTGTGGATGGGTAAATTCCACTGTGTTGGTCAATCACTTGACTTTCACTTTACATTTTAAGATCTGGTTCTTTTGAGTTCCAGCGAGTTCTTAAAGGTAAAAGACAGAGCGTGTGCTTTCTAGCAGAAATTCAGCTATGCATATTAAAGCACCACAACTAGAGATTAAATATTTACTCTATATAAATATTTATTATACATTTAGAAGAAATGGTTTTATGTAGATTGTGTGATGGTGTTCAGTTTGTCGTTTTGTCCAGTAGATGGCACCAAATACAGACACTAATTCAAGGCATCGGAGATCTGAAAATCAGAACATGCTGAACATGGACCTTGGAAATGTCTGTGGAAAGTCCTCACAAGAATAGTAAGACAAATGTGTGTGTGTGTGTGTGTGTGTGTGTGTGTGTGTGTGTGTGTGTGTGTGAGAGAGAGAGAGAGAGAGAAAGCGAACAGGGTCAGTGCCTGTATGTGGTTTTTGTGGTTATACCTTCAATGCTGACTTGTTTAATGATGGAGAAAAGCAATTAGTTGGGGTTTATTGGGGTCCCTCACATGCACTTTTCACACAGTTTTATGCAAAAATAATCCCATCTCATCTCATATGGAAACCTGTCCTATACTCTTATTTTTACTCAAGCAACAGCTGACAACTGGGGGCAGCCTTGGGCTTATGTTTAAAGAACCAGCCTTGTGACTGAAAGGTCCCTGGTTCGATCCCTGCAATAATGACTGAAGTGCCCTTGAGCAAGTCACCTAACCCCCCAAATGCTCCCTGTGCACTGTGGCTGCACTGTAGGGGCTGCCCAGCACTCCAGGCAAGTGTGTTTACTGCCCCCTAGTGTTCACTAGTGTGTGTTTCACTGTGCTTCATTTTACAGCTGTCAAGATCGCCAAAGAAATATCATCACAAGACAAATTTAAAGACTATCCAAATACATCGTATACTGATTTGTGTAACAAAACTGCCACTTTTCAATAATCTCACTCACAGCTGATTGTGGAATATCTAGGAAGGAAGAAATGTCCACAAACTAACTTGTAGCATTCTATCACACAATCAGACTGGAATTCAGTGTGCTCTTTAGAGCAACCCATACTTTTACTAATGTTTGTAAAGGCAGGCTGCATGGCTATGGGCTTGATTTTATACGTCTGTGGCAATGAGACTGAATAAAACACCTGAGTTTATTGATTTACGACGTGTCTAAATACTTTTGTCCATATGGTGTAAGTCGGATACATTTTTGTTGTTGTAATGATCACGTTAACATCCTCTTCACAGCACCCTGCGGCAAAAACAAGTCGCTCCATCAGAACACACCATTAAAGATTTTTCTCAAATATATTCTAAAATATATTTCAATATATTCGGAGAGTTTAACAGGAATTATAACGCTCGCTATGCTAATATTAAAACAGCTACAGACTTTACATATCCATGGATGCAGATCCATATAATAATAATGTGCACCCTGTCCTACTTTATTTCACAGTAATTTCTGCCTCATTGTCATTATCTCTTACTTATCATACATCAAAGAGGTTGTTAAGTCATAAAATTGCGTTATTATATCAAGTTTGAAATGTTTACGTGAACATTTTTTAGGTCGCACCAATAAAGCTTCTGTTAGCTACTGCCTTTCTTAGTACTGTACAAACAGGAATAAACTGGAAAATACACCATATATATTAAAGACGTCACATAATTCAGTGAAGCAATAAAACTGTGATACTGAGTGACTTCAAAAGGTTTTACATTAATAAGCCACATGTTTCAGGAAAGTAGGCCAGGGTTCGAGGTTTTACACCGGTGCACTGTGTTTGCTGTAGAAATGACCCAGAGTCAGTAAAAACATGCAGAATTGAACAAGAGGACACTTATATTACCTACATAACAATACAGAGGTCAAAGTTGTGTGGGATATGCTGCATGACAAGATAGACTCCAAACTGGACTTGTGTATGTGATGCTGAAAAAGGCTCATTTGTTTATCTTTAGCCAAATTTCATAATACCTAAAGACCAAATATGAGCGGTCTCAGAGTCTACCTCATTCGAGCTCTGTATTGTTTCGAAATGAGGTGGATGTGGTAAATTGAATATGGTTATTGAATATCAACAGTCCATTCAAACAGAATAACCCTAATAAGAAATTCATTCAATTGCGCTATTAGTATACTTCTTTTAAACTAAAAAACAAACAGATTTCATTTTCCTTTTTATGTATTTATCAGAGATATCCGAAACAAAACTATACTTGCGTATATTCGACTTGTACTGACCAGTATACAGAAAAGTTTAAGTATCTTTGGCCTTAACCGTTTACTTGATCTTTTGATTGTGATATACTTAATAAAGGTATAAATAAGTATTATTTTTGCTTTATACATACAGTTGAAGTATACTTGGCTTCTAATTTGGAGTAGTTAGTTTAAAGGAAATAGTACATGGGTAAAAAAGATTTTAAAAGTTTGAAAGAAAACAATTATGCCATCAGTCCTAGTGACTTTTTTTCACTACACAGTGAAATATGTAGTCCATTAGTAGTAATATCATGTTAAATCATTCAAGTTTACTTAAACTACAGTTAAAGGTGTAGTTCAAGTATAATGATAAAAACTTAATAGAAATCCAATAGTATTCTTTGAAATGCACAAATAATATTATAATATGTAGTAAATAGTAAGTAATAAATTGAAGGGAAAAATTATTAAACTAGTAGTTTAACCTAAAAGTAGGACAGAAGTATATAAGCAGGAAAAAGTATGCCTGTATGTTTACTTGTATTATAGTTCACAGTATAGTTGCAGTACAAAATAAAACTTAGATGTAACCTAGTTTTGTACTTTTCCTTTACTACTATTACACCTAAAGTATACCTAAAAGTACTTTAATAAATTAAATTTGGGCCAATTTAGCTCCAGGAAGTATTAAAATAGTACACTTACAGGTGTTCTACTAGTATATTGATATCTGTATACTTAAATATAGTTAAATATACTAATATTCATTATATAAGATAATGAATGATAATCATTATGATAATCATTATATAAGATAATGAAATATACTTTCAAAATATAATAAGTTTACTTAATAATGCAGTCCTTTCGTAGCATTCCTAAATAAAATCTGCACTCAGATTTCATTTTTATTCTTTTTTAATAGTCTAACGTTATGATTGCAAGTATGCATGCATTGCAAGTGTCTATGCCCACTTGCTGTACATTATATCTATAAAATCTGAAATTATACACTTCGGTTGTGTGAAGCACCATGAATTTCTATGCAGGAATTCGCTAAGGAAGAAACATCAGCTGAATGTAAATTCTGATACATTTTACTAAAAGAGACCTTGGGAATCAGGTCTTATTTTTTCCAGAAATGTGGAAAGAAAGTACAAGGAGAGGTAAGTGTAGCTTACCTTAGCTCAATAAGCTAAACGGGGATAGTGTAAGCTAACTGGGAGTTAAATAAAGGTTTGTAGGTAACGTTAGTTGCAATACTAATTCTATTTTAAGATGCTCTGCTTGGCATCTACATGTAATATTATTGATCAAAGGTTTTAATCCCTTAGTCATGTTTTAATCCCGTAGTCATGTTTAAAGGTGTACAAATCAGTGTGTTTCCAACTTCAATGCTCCACTTTCATTATTAAAGCCACTGTACGGCAGGTAGTGGACATATCATGTAGCATACCACTGCAGATTTTTTTAAAAGTTGGCCTATACTGAACAGAACATGTTATAATGACAGTGCTGATAAATGCTAAGTACAAGTATGAGCATACTACCCTTACTGAAACTCAGTGTGATTGAGGTAAAACAAAAAAGACAAATATGACCTTCTATTTGTTTTTCTGCGTTTAATTTTATTGATTCAATTTCCAGAAAAAATAACATTTATGTTCTCTTTCATAGCAACATTTCAGATTTCTGGACTACAAAGGATGACAACATGTCACAGACGCTACACAGCCCAGTGTCATGCCCTTCACCTGAAGCGTTCAACTGTAAAGTCCAACTTCATCTCACCAACAAGCCATTAGTCAGGCTATAATCAAAGATTTAATCATTGGCTGCAGCCTTCCACTTTCTGTTGTCGAGAGTAACCTTTCAGGCATTTCCTGAAAGTACTTAACAACAAGTACACTCCAGTATCAAGGGAGCCATAAGAGCACAAGCGTGCTCCTGTTTTGGTCTCCAAGTCAGATGGTTATATGGCTCTGAGTATGACCTCTTCTATGTATGGCCCCATCGATGCAGGCTGTATGTACACCAAAATTATCCATCTTCCAGAACATGTAATGATTATTTAAAGAGGAAATCCAACTCCTTTCCTTTGCTGTAAATAAAAAAATCAGACTGTCATACAGGACATTTCCTGTCTTTAAATCCAAATGTAGCTCTGCCTCAATGGTCAGTAACCAAGAGAGAACAGTCTCATCTGTCCAGTTAAAATCTTGGAATATGTTTTGATTCTTTTCAGAGCTGGAAAGGACACCTCTACTGCAGCAGCACCTAGAGGGATTGTGACAGCCACACAAACCAGGGCATGGAGTTGCTGCATGCTCTGCTGCAGTCCTTTCTCCTGGGGGAAAACTAAAAGATCAGACAGGCTCTTACCTTTAAAGTCCACCATGCCATACATCACAGTGAGCTCAGCTTTCAGTCTGGGCATATCGAAGAATCACAAATAGCCCGTCCTCAACTTGTCCAAGGCTGCGTCAGGGAGTCTTTTACGAAAGGCTGCAAACCTCCACAAACGTTCTCATCTCGATGGCTTCTGCAGGTTTTTGCCTGACGTAAAGTGGACGCATAAACGTTGTCAAAGCCGTCCCTCTCGTTTTCAACAGCTCTACAAAACTCTTCCACTCAATCAAGACAGAACTTCATGTCTAATGTTTGGCTCTACAGTATATAAAAGAGAACATCAGTGTGGATGAAGATACTGGAGAAAGTGGAAAACGTGAACAGAAGTCAAAGCTGCCTGAAAGACTGATGGACTGCACACTGCATCTTCATCATACTCATAATGGGTTTCATGATGGGTTTCAAAATCTTGAACAAGATCTTCCTTTGTCTCCATCACCGTCCCAAGTTCCCTGGAGTAGAACCAGTGGCACTAGTCGGTGCCACTTAAAAAGTGCCAGTTGCCAGTTGCAGATCACATAAAGTCAGAACTAGGTTCAGGGTCTGAGTTTAGCAGTGAATGAAAAAGGCTATTAAAGCTTGCTTTCTGAGTTCGACCCTCTCCACTGACACCATAACAGCATGTACTTAATGAAGCACTCCTTCACATCTGCTTCTGTCACATAATGGAGGACCAAATGCAAGTGTGCATCTGTTATCATGCTAAATTTCCTCCTCCACCATCTCTGCAACTGACTGAATCCAGTCATCCATCTGCAGATCCACACTGATGTCTCCAAACATCTGTAGTGACACGGTTGCATGAATTTGACTGAAAGTACTCTGGTGTTTTTCGTGCTACCTTGGTTAGACTACGTAGATTAGTAAAGCCAGAATGACTCCAGACGGCACAGTCACTGGAAACAAAGGTGCTCAAAGCAGTACAGACGGCTAGTGTACTTCGATCCAGTAAGCCATGGTGTGACAAGGTTCATGTTGGGTCAAAGGAAATGAGGAGGCAGGAGAAAGGACTGGCAAAACACAACACGTGCGTTCTTTAATTTTGGGCTAAATACTTGAACTTATTGGGCAGCATGGAACTCCGCAGGTAGTGTGTGTTTGAGTTTGGTGTGTTCCTCCCACCTCCCGAAAATAACACATATGGTAGGCAAATTGGATGCGCTAAATTGCCGCAGGTGTGAGTGCAGGGCCGACTCTAAGCGGATTTTCATTTGCGGCCCCCCACACCCCCTCCGACCACCTCTGCATATCGCTCAATTACCTTTCTCCCTGCGCCAGAAAAAACAAAACAA
>JAOVVF010000022.1:1829312-1846052 GCA_028565595.1 Duopalatinus emarginatus
TTGGTGCTCTTGGGGGCCCCCTGGTGGCGTAGGGGCCCTAAGCGGCCGCGTATTTCGAGTATGCCTCGGGCCGGCTCAGTGTGAGTGTGTGGTATCCTGCAATGGATTGGTGCCCTGTCTGGGGGTATTCCCGCCTTGCGTCCTATGATTCCATGTGGGCTCCGGACAAACCATGACCCAGACAAACAAAATGGATAAGGTAATGACTGACTTTTAAATTTTCAGTGCTTGTATTTACACACGCAGACGCACACATAACTGCTGGTTCAGTTATCTCTCTCTCTCAGGGCACATTTTTCTCCCTCCTTTACCCTTCTTGTGCTCACTGAAACACAGAACACCAACGAGAGATAATTCTTCACAGGTGGCAATCATCGCGTGTGCTGATTCAACCCTACACCCACAGCCAACCCTTGATCACGCCCTCACTGCCACACATGGGTGATGCTGGTAATTACTTGCCTGAAAATGTCATACAGTCTTTTTAACTTCTGGCTAATTGCTAACTGAAGCGTTGATCAGCCTCTCTTAACAATTTGTGATTTCACACTGAAGTCTCCGCCTTGAAAATCAGTTTTGACAGCAGGTCAGACACTAAACCACTCATTTCTCCTGCAGGTTGTGCCGTTGTGCTGTCAAAGTGCAAACTGCCGCACAGGAACTAGAAGAGAGGCCTCGGAGGTCAGTGATACACAGCGTTCCTGTAAGTTTTTGAAACCGACTCTGTCTTTCACACTATTCCTTTCACGTCATGTCAAATGTGTGATGACGTAGAAGATCCTGGTCGATGTCATGTCCTATAGAACCCCCAACAGATCAATCTGATTGGCTGATCAAACCAGTTTAAATCACAAGTATCTCTTCTTTTCTATGACAGTACTGAGGACGCAGTGAAGGCTTTGACCTGCACTTCATTAATGCCAGAAACAATAACAGCAGCACCATAAGCAACACTGTGTTACAACCTTCTCCAGGCAGTGATGCTCCTCTAAAAGCCGAAGAACAAGCGCAGCAATGTCATCTGCCTTCATGCCCTGACTTACATTGATGTACTTAATCAAGCACTCCTTTACATCTGCTTCTGTCACATCACGGAGGACCAAAGGCAGATCAATCTGATCAGATTGATGGCTGATCAGATCACTAGTATCTCTGCTCTTTGATGGTAGTACTGAGGACGCAGTGAAGGATTTGGGAGGTGGAGCTTAGGTTCGAAAGTGAAATGTGATTAGATTCTCTCTCCCTGAGTGTCTGTTTCCACACTGTCAAACCGCATATTGGTACATAATGTGCGTAGGAAACAGGAATACAGGAAAACAGAGGCAGACCCATAGAATAAACAGTAAACTGAAAGGCATGACAGTGGTCGGGCCTTTAGAGAAAGCCTGGCAGGCCCTGACTGTCCTCGGTTGGTGTGCTCCGATTAAGCGGTGTCTCAGCACGATCCTATGAGAAATGGGTTCTCTTCATCCTGTGAAAAAAACATCACCTCTATAAAAAGCTCTGCTCTGCACCGGGAGCTCTGCAGAGGGGGTTGGGTGCTTTTCTCAGCTCATTAATATTCATACCAGGGAGGGGATTGTGTATGAGGCGGTGTGGCGTTTAAACCACACCCCTTCCATTAGATTCAGCCTATAGAATCCAGCTGCATTTTTTGAATGCAGACCAAAAATCCATATGGGAAGGAGACTCACAACCCCAGTGACTGAATAGCTCATGCTTATTTAGTACTGTTTCAAATCATATTCATAAATCGAAAACACCTTTACGTCACATACTAATCATTTTTTCAAAAAACATGAACATGTATAATTATTGTAAAGAATTTAAACTTGTTGAACATTATATTTTTGCATTTCCTATATAGATAACAGTAAAAATCACATAGATAATATAATAATTATGTAGGTCTGGATGCATGTATAGACAGACAGGCAGACAGACAGGCAGACAGACAGACAGACAGACAGACAGACAGGAGGCAGGCAGGCAGACAGACAGACAGACAGGAGGCAGGCAGGCAGACAGACAGACAGACAGACAGACAGGAGGCAGGCAGGCAGACAGACAGACAGACAGACAGGAGGCAGGCAGGCAGACAGACAGACAGACAGACAGATAGATAGATAGATAGATAGATAGATAGATAGGGTCAACTTTACTGTCATTACTCAGTACAAGTACAGGACAACAAAATGCATTTAGCACCTATTTATAAAAACATAAATATGCATCTATGGATATGATTTATTAATTTAAACTCAATTGCCCCCCACAGGGATGAATAAAGTTTTGTTTAAAAAAAAGTATACTTAACTTATGTTAAAATTATACCTTAGTATATATACCTTTTATGTGAGCTTTATTTATACCTTTAAGTGAGCTTAAAGCATTTTTGTAATAATTTAATGTGTTGTAATGTTCAATTTGTTCAGCTCAAACAAATATACTTAAACTGTGTTCATGAGTGGGGAAAATAACATATGACTAGTATACTTAGGATAAATTAAGAGTAACATAATATAAATGCAATTATATTTTTAATACTGATTTAGTACAAATTAGCAGCTCCAAAAAAAACATAATTTAAGAATACTTTTTTCACAAGTATTAATTTGTATTAATATTGTATTTGTATTAATTACCTTTATATGTCTGTAAGAAGTTCCTGCAAAGGGGCGGACCTTATATTAATGTTCTCTGTTGATGGACAGGTTTACTACAGTGTTACAGTAAAAAAAAAAGGACCAAACATTTATATAGGTCCATTAATAGGGAACATTACTATAAGGTCCCCCAGAGTAACACTGAATACTTCATCAGGCAAAAATGTGAAGTGAAGTGAAATATTTGCCTAGTGTGCTTGCACACAGATAAATGTGACCTGCACATTTAACCCATCCATGCAGTGAAACACACACACACACCAGTGAACACACTTGCCCTGAGCAGGGGGGAGTTGGATGCCTAACTTTTCTTTTGTCTTGCCGTATGCAGAGATCAAACCCTGGACTTTCCAGTCACAAGATCAGTTCCCTAACAACTAGGCCACAACTATGTTGCAGACTTTTTTTTTCCTGTAACAACCTACAACCTTTGTTTCCTTTTTAAACTTAAGAAGAAGTGAGGGACATGGCAGCTTATATCTGCTATAAATAAATCACGTCATGGATGTGTTACAACGTTAAACGTAACTACAAATGGCTAAGCATTCAGTTTTAAAAAATCTCACCACTCACTGTTGATTATTTTCCTATAACAGCACACTTCGCAGTGCCTTATTTCTTACTTACTTTCTGAAGCACTCTATTCGAAGTGTTCCAGTTAGGGCACATGTATGTGTATTGGAGCACAGTCCAAATTCTCTTTCAGAGCTGCACTGTTGCCATGGATACGCTGACCTCACAGTGGGATGGGAGAGCATGGAGATTTGCCCAGAGATTAGCACGCAATGTTAGGTTACAGTAGCACAAAGGACTTATTTATGCTTCTATTTTTGGATAGAGGTAGTTTCTGGTTGTGAGCATGTTCCGAAAAAGAAAAAAAGACGTGTTAACTGTGCTGGCGTGAGTGAAAAACGTGTGACCTACTTCAAAGTCATGATGCTCTCTCTCTGCAGCGTGTGCATGACTGCAGTCCCCTGGCTTCAGATGGTGATTCCAGGATTAGGCTGCCATTTGTGTCTCACTTTATATTACAACAACAAATTGCTATGTAAAAACTCAATCTTAGTCGAAATAGGCTAATAATTAAAATACATATGAAAAACATATATCTTTGCATTAACTGAACGGTAGATATCTGTATTTTGTGTAATTAATGAATTCTTTTTTAACGTTTATTTCATTTAAGATGTAAAAAGTAAAAACCTATGAATACTTTCAAGATATGTTGGACTAGAAAGTACATTCAAATTTACTACATCAGACACTTAATCACTGAATTAAGGTTCGAGTGTGGTACTGTAATATGATGCCACATTAACATCAAGTCAGTTCGTGAAATTTCTTTCTTCCTAGGTATCCTAGGTGTAATTGAAAAGTGGAAGTGTTTAAAAACCACAGCAACTCATAAAGTCATAAAGTGTCAGACCTCATAAACTTACAGAGTTTTAAATCTCCTCTAGCATTAACATCAACACAAAAACTGCACCCGGGGCTTCATGGCATGGATTTCCATGGCCGAGCAGTTGCATGCAACGTGTTAGATAGAATAGTGTAAAGCACACCACCACTGGACAGTGGAAATGTGTCCTGTGGAGTGACAAATCACATATCTCTGTTTTAGCAGTCTAATAGATGAATCTGGTTTTGACAAATGCCAAGAGAAAGTTACCAGCTTGACTGTATTGTGCCAACTGTAAAGTTTGGAGATGAAGGGGGTAGTTTTTCAGGGATTGGTCCAGACCTCTTAGTGAAGTTCCAGTAATGGTTTATCATACCAAGACATTTTCTACAATTGTATGCTTTCAACTTTGGGGGAACCGTTTGAGCATGTTTCAGCATGATTGTGCCCCAGTGCACAAAACAAGGTTTATTTGGGTGAGTTTGGTGTGGAATAACTTGACTGGCCCACACAAAAACCCCATAAAACACCATTGGGACTGTGAGTCAGGCCCTCTCATCCAACATGACCTTACAAATGTTCTTTTGGATGAATGGGCAAAAATTCCCACTGATACACCAAAATCTTGTAGAAATCCTTCCCAGAAGAGTGTAATGTATATGTGTCCAAATCCTTTTGTCCATATAGTATATTTCTTTAAGTATTTCATATACATTTCTAGTTGTTCTACATGATATTGAATGCTACAAGATACGGATAAACCTGTTCTTGAATATTCAGTTTATGCCATTATATTATATGTTTCTTTCTCGAACATTTATATTAAAAAAGCTGTAGCTTGACATGAAAGATTATTGAAAGTGTATACAGTAGTTTAGCCAAAAGAAATTGTAAAACAACTGTATGCAAACTGTGACCCTAACCATAACCATAAAACATAAAAGAAAGGAATAACACAGTCCGTTTTATTTGCTCATATCAAACTGTCTTTAAGATTTCACATGAAATAAATTTGAAAAATGTCTGTGCATTATAACAGGTTTCTATCATTATCATCATTATAGCACTGGATGTAGCCCAAATGTGTGAAGTAAGAATTAATTACAAAAAGTTATACTAACAAGTGTTAACAGATTTCACATACAAATGTAAATCCAAGCTCCTAAATAGCAGCTTCCTATTTACTACATTGCCTGGATAGGGTGACCCACTGCTCCGGACAAGCGTGTTCACTGCCCTCTAGTGTGCTCACTAGTGTGTGTGTTTCACTGTACGTATAGATAAAATGCAGAGGTCAAATTCCTCTGTGTGCAAGCACAGTGGTCAATGAGTAGCCTGCTTCTCTTGTTAGGAGACGTTTTAATTGCCAAATGTGGTTTAGCGAAATAAAGCATTTACACTAGGGTAATTGGCTAAAATTACAAAATGTACACATTTCCACATACAGATTTGACTTAAATCAGATTTGAACTGCTTCATCCAGTATTAAATCTGGCTTCAGATCCACTTTAATCAAGATTTTAATACTTTCTGTACCCAATCTCAGAACACTCCACAACCAAACCAGATTTGGTTACTTGTCTGTGACGTAGACGCTCCATTTTAAATTCAGATTAAAGAAACAGATCAACACAACTTGTCATAGTTTCTTTAGACGTTGGTTATGCTTTATCCTTTTGCAATGTTTCGGTGCCACTCCTTGATCAGTTATCAGCTGCAGCACGTCCTGCTAGCTTTTCCAGGTTGAGGTTCCTCCCCTGGAGATGAATTGATAAACTGGTGCAACACACAGTCAGAACGGATTTAATTAACCTGCTTCTTTTTTATGGCACTCTCATTATATAGTCGAAAGGGATTTAGATAGCCTGCCCTAGTTTGCTTAGTGATGCTCCTTTCTCTTTCTTTGCTTCTTTCCATGTTATTTAAATCGTCTCTGTTTGTCCACAGCAGGCAGACAGGGGCCATGTACCTCCACGGAAATGCTTTTTAGTTGTCTTTTGGTGCGCTAAAAACTTAAAGGAGTGCATTTAAGAAAATCCTTGGAGAGGTGTGCTATATTTAGGTCTCTATACAGAAACACTTGCACAGAGGTGAACTCATGGGAAAGTACGGCGACTTTTTTTTTCTATCCAGGCATTTCTGCTTTCTCTCACTGTTTCCAACTGCCCCGGGGCACACTCAGGCCTTTGTCTGCAGCTGGAAGAACAGGAATGATAACTGGAATGTGGCGTGTGTGTAAACTTTAGCTGGTGCTTCACACCAAGCTAGGAAATTTGAATCCTGACTCTTTGTGTTGGTTCCATGTAATAAGTTACTGTAGCTACACAAATGTCATTTGTCACGGTTTAGTTGCACTAAGCATACAAACAAAAACCTGTACCGTATAGAATGCTAAAAAAATCTAATTTTAAATAATTTCTCAGATTAAATCAGACTAAAACAAATTAAACAAATTAAAAGTAAACGTGGTAACATTATATTTTTTAAAGAAATCACTGTAATTATGTATACGTATATAACATATATGAAAAAAAAAGCTCAATGTAACACAACAACAAACTCTGTTTTGGTCTATTTCTGTCGTCTAGTGATAGAATATCGTTTACACTATGACAGAATTTCATTCACACTATTAAAATTATTTGTGTACCATTTCTCCCTGGTCACCTTTAGGCTGGATTTTAAATGTCCCCTTACAGTAAGGAGCTCAGCTTGTCAGGTTATCATGTTTGTGCAGAGAGGCAGCGAGTGCTTCCTGTTTTCATTGTGTGGGAGGAAACAGACGCCGTGTCCCGGCCAGCACTGTGTCTGCACATCGGCCTCTGGGCACGTGGCCTCTGTGAAAAGCCAATAGACGCTGCTCGATTAACTGAAAAGTCTCTGCAGCTTACCAATGTTGCCAGATTGGATGCGTTCCAATGTGCTAATCCTACTTTTAATGATTGGTGGATTGTGACAAAGTCTTTGCATTTTAGTTGATGTGTCATGTATAGTGTTATACAATATACGACAATCATATCTTTGTCTAATTTATACTTTTTAGTGTACTTCTGTGTGTCAGTTAGAAAAACTAATCTTGGTTAGATGGCATTTTAATCACTGTTTGTGTGCCCTGGACTGACCCTTATTTTAACCTCAACTTATCTGTACCTTTTTTGTATGTACATTTGCACACTATATCCTATTGCGCAATAACCTGCTGCCTTAATTGTACTGCATACTGCCTGCACTGTACTGTGTTACTGTGTCTAAAACCATTTTATTTAGAAACCTAAAGTTGTTTTCAAGGTTTATTTGTTGTATGTTATGTATAATTGCACCAGTAGGACTGGTTAATATTTACTGTACTGTATCCAGTGTAGTGGTAATAAAGAATCTTTAGTCTAGAATCTTGATCTGGAGTCTTCTGATGCAATTTGCGAAGTGCAAATCTTAGCATGTGCTAGCATAAAATTTTATATAATTCTTCCTAATCTGGCTGGAAGTTATTTAATTTAAGAAGACAGTCAGATGTAAGACTGGGGTAGGTGGTATAATTGTTCTTTAATTTAATGCATTTTGTGTTGTTTGCTGTTTAAGGCCAGGGCATTAGCTAGCTTGCTAGTCCCAAACATTAAAAACATGGTTTATATGAACGTTTTAGCATTTGTGAATTGATTTGCAGAAACTAAATTACATTGTAAATGTGTAAATACACAGTATCCACCGCTAAGAAGACTTTTTTAGGTTACTAGTGTGACTATGGCTTGGACCATGGAGTAAACAATCACAGAGGGGTAAACAACCTGGCAACCCAACATCCAGTTAGCACATGCCACCATTTGTGTTTTCAGACAATGTCTTCCATATGCCTAACAAAATAGTATCCCGCAACTTTTATAAGGCTGAGTGCCGACCTAAGCTTCTGTCGGCCACGTTAAATGGAGTATAAACTATAACAACCGTACTGAAGCTGAGGTTTTGTCTTTGATATGTTTAAATTTATTACATATCATAAAGGTATTATGAGAACCAGAGTGTGTGTATGCATGCAGTTTACAGTGATTAAATTGTATGAAAATGTTATTTCTGTAAATACTTTAATATACATGTATCTGTTGTACGTGCCCTTATTATGTTATTTGTAGAATAACCCATTGGACTTTAGTATCTTGCTTCCCTTCTATTCTGTGTCAGTTTGGGGAGTGTTTACCAGGTTGTACTCCCACTAATTACTCTTTGTCTGGCACAGATGGTGAGCACTGAAGGTCTCCAGGGTCTTCTGATTACCCAATCTCCCTCCTTTGAGGGCGTTCAAGAGTTTGGGCTATAGCATGAAATAGTGTGCTCATGGTGATTCATTTCTTCCTAAAACCCCAGAGTCAATTGTTCATTAACCTCTTTGTTCACTAGACCTCTACGGATGTTCGACTCATCAACACCTCTTCACTGCATTAGGTTCTTTAATTTATGTAATGCGGCTCTCACGTATAATAAAAAAAAAAGTTTTCTTTTCTCTGTGATAATATTCTTATAAACTTTATTAACCAATGACTTTGTTTACTCAACTTAGGGGTCGTAAATATAAGACGGTTGCCCAGATCTGAGACTAGACAATAGTATGAGAATTTAATCACACTGTGTTAATGAACTATGAGGCCTCCATGTCATCTAGCTGCCCATTAATTATAATGCATATTTAATGAGCAGATCAGCAGGGTCCTCCTGCACTCGGGCCCGCACGCTCCCAGGGGCATCAAGTTACAATCAAAGGGGGAAGGGTGCTTATAGGGAGACCAAAGCCAGCCAGGAAGGGATACTCATAAAGATTCCCTCCTTTTTTCTTTAACGCAGTCTTGCACCTAAAACCTTTACAAAACTGGTTGTTATTTTAACAATTATGATTTCAATTGTAGGTTGTAACTTTCGAATATTTCCTTTGATTTGTGCAAAAGTATTATTTGTGGAAGTATTCTTTCCAACCACATTGTTTAAGACAGTGATAAGTCATGCATAGCTTTTACATATAATTTAATGCACCTTTTTGCATGCAAAATATTATCTTCAGCCTACATAAATATTTATTCAACTTAACTACTATCAATGTTGAGGCATATCTAAAAAAAATCCATGCAAGCAAACTTTTCAGATCTCTGCTCTCCCACAATGTTCACAGTCCACCCCTCCCCTTTGCCTTTATCTCTGTGCTTTGGTCCACCTCCTTCCGTCCACCGTAACCCCCACCACCATCAACACCACCTCACCACACCCCAAGCAATCCCATTTATGGTATAAGACATGTATGCTTGAGGGGGATGGGACTCACGAGAAGTTTGCCACCTTCATTAAAGAAACATTTGCCAATTTAATGAGCATGGTACGTCTGAGCGTGTGTAGGAATGAGTACTACTACTACACCTTTGATGGATGAATAAAAACGGAGATGGCATTTTTTCATCACCCTGCAATTTTAATAGGTCCATTTTCATCCTCGATAATGACGCTTAGACTACTCCAATCCATTATTATAATGTGGTCTTGGGTTGACACGTCGAGCACAGGAAAGATAATGTATGATGAGATTAAAGCAAAAGGAATAGGTTGAATTGTTGTAACTGAGCCTCCTGGGATGTGACCGTGTACACTTGTATAGGATATCTTCCTTGTCTTTCATTAACAGGTGGCCTTTTTTTTAAACCTTTGCTCTGGTTTCTGAAGCACAAAGATGTGCAAAGTAGTATTAGCAAAGGACATGTAAACATTAGTAAATGATACACATGACAACCAACAAATACATTTATAATAACCTAACCTAAATGATTTTGCAGTGGATCGATTGGGTGCCTTCAAGTTCTTGAAAACCCCCTATATAGATGCACTAACTTACTGAAAATTCAGGGCTCATTCTCTTTGTATGTAACTGTACAGTTTACTTAGCTTTACTTAAATTTATGGAGGACGGTTCTCTTTGATTTTTTTTTTTTTGCTGAGATGAGTTCTGATTTACACTTTGAAAATAATCAATACACTCATGAGCAATTATCCACTACACTACACTGAACACCATGCTACATCAGTACAACTGTTGCCCACACTGCATACACCTGGACTAATCTTGCACTATACACTCACTGGTCACTGAATACTGAACACTGAACACTGTATTATTAGCATGCATATTGTATGTATAACAATATTCCCTAACTTATATATTTATATTTGGTTTATAAATGTTTATAATTGCACAACGCCATTATTGCACTCTTATCTGCATTTCATTGCCTTGTACTTGTACTGATCAATGACAATAAAGTTAAGTCTATCTATCTATCTATCTATCTATCTATATATCTATCTATCTATTGATTAGTTAGATCAGGGATCTATGTACAGATATTAATATGATTACAGGATGCTAGATTTTTTTCCCTTCACATATAAATGCAAGGTGAGGACAGTGGAAGCAGTGAACCCACAATTTATTTAAATATAAAATAAGAATATGAATGCACTAATTTATTATGCACAAATGGTGTTTTAAACATGTGCACCCAAGTTCGTAGCCTTACTATACCTTTTTTATTGAGGTATGCATTGCAAATCCTGCATGTTTTAATGCACTAGGTGTAATTTATTCTTAACGATAAAAGGCATTACTTTTTATCACTGCTGCATTGTTGTTGCATTACTTTATAGCCTTGCAACTTATTTAACGGTGTAAAATGGTGATTGTTCTGCCTCGTGCACTTGTCTTGGTGCATGCTGGTCCTCGTGCATGCCCTGATGGTGTCCTTTAATTAAAGATTTGCTACAGTGCACGACATTTACGCTTTGCAATGTGAAATCCGCGATCCGGACCGACTCCCGTCCCCGCGTTTTCGTTCTCGCCCGCCATTGTTGGCTCGGGTTTCATTTCCCCGTCCTCTCCGCGCGCTCGTGTCGCGCCGCCATTTTGTGTCGCGCGCCAAATCTGCTTCGCGAGTCCTGTCATGGCGCCTTTGTTTCGTAGCGCCAACACAAAGAATAAGCCCATATCTAGATCATACACGTTAAAACACGACGATTCATCATTAAATAAGAATGTCAACATCACCCAGACTTTCATATAGCATGTAAGAAAGGGTTCACTGACCCGCAGGGTGTGAGGCGTCGTGTCGAAAACCTGTGAGGGAACTAAAAATAAAGATGGTGGAAATGGTGAATTCCCTGTCAGCAAGCTAGGTCCTAGTTAGTCACGTTTTCCGCGTGTCATCAAGTTGTTATTGGGTATTTAACGTTTCCAGAAACCCAGCAAGGTTATATGCAAAACACTGCAAAACAAAACAAAAACATTACTTTTAATATGAGCTTGCTTTCTCACTTTTAGTCAGAAGTTCATTCAGACACCAGAAAGACACTGAAACATTTTTAAAAGCATAACTATAATATTTAAATGAGGGATTGTTTCAACACTTTTTGGTAGTCATAGCGTACTCGTAAACGTTATCTTGGCCGAGGTCTTTTACTGTGTAGCTTAACACAGTGTCACTTCTCTAATGAAGTGTTATTAGCTCTATAAACATCTACATAACTTCTTTTTTAATTGTCACAGAGAAATACTGAACGGTTTACTTATATTCTTTAAACTTACAAGGAATATCTGTGTACAAATTGTAGCCTTTTAACCATTGTGTTACAGAAAAAACAGATATTTATTGTATTTATTTAGACACTCGAAGCCACCTTCATGATGTCCAAATAGTGATATAAACATTATATGCTGTCTTTTTGGGATCGTAGTTGCTATGTGGTCCTAGAAAAAAATGTTTGGCCTCAGTATTAGCACCACTTGCCTCGACCATGGTTTGCTTTTTAATGACATTATTAAAAGTGTTAGTATTTTTATACCCAACTTACTGTAGTGAATCCTGAAAGTCAACATGTAGCTACACAACCTGTTTTTGGCTGAATATCAAAGTCTCAAAGATATGAAGTATGTTGGCAGGCTGTACGTAAGGTCTTAAAATATTTGGCCTTGGTTCAGTTTTCTTAAAAGGCATCAGCTTTGTCTAGTTGTAATTCTGGTCTAGCTGAACTATAATTTTACATTCAGACACTAAAAGCTATTCCTAAACGGCTGTCACTTTTAGACATCAAAATCCAACTGAGATTTTCTTTATTTACCCAACGTATCACAGTGGTTTTTCAAGCTGTTAGTTTAATATGGCCTTGACCGTGCACTTGGATTTGCTCTCCTAATGAAATACAAATGTTAATATTAACCAGGATACTCAAGTGAGTAATGTAAGGTAATATAATGAAACTTTAAGCTCTGTGTATAGATATATGGCCTGTTTTTGGCTGAGTTCCAGTTGGCACACTATTGTTAAAGTGCACCGCATGGCGCTTACTCTTTGTGTATTAAAATGTAGTACAGGCTGCCAGTTTGACTGTGGATTTATTTCAAGGCTCCAAAGCTCATGACTCTTCATAGAAGGAAATAATAAGAAAAAGAAATCCACAGCAGTAAATTACTTTTGTTTTGGTTGAATCCCAAATGGCCGCATACTAAGTGGACTAATCGTATAGTGCATTTTCTCTTCAAAAGGCCACCACTTAGGGAATATGACTAAGGCCCCTGCTGGGATGGACAGTAGTTATTGAGCTAGGCTGAGATGGCGGTCTTTGTGTCTTTGGCTGTGACATTGCCCCACAGACATACATCTCAAAGGCATGTAAAGAGCCTTACAGGCCAACAGGTCTTCACACCTCTTTTACTTTGCATATCAGTGTATTGAAATGGAAACAGAAAACACAGGACCACATGCTGGGATAATTACTTTAGTGATCTTCGCTGTCTCCAAGAGTATGTAGGCGAATATTTAAAAGAAAAAATGTAGAGAATTAAGTTATAGTTAAAGTCAGAAATTTAGTCTTATTTGAGAACTTTAATCAAAAATAATTTTTTATCACACTATATTGCACATTTATTGTATTTATTGGAGCAGTAGTAGACTATGTGAGGGCCTGTGCTTGTCGCAACTTTGTCCAGGACATATTTTTGCTATTGTATACGTAGTATATGGTTGAAATTTTTTATATATAGACCTGATATAAGTTTAAATCAAAGGAACCTCAAAGGCATGCACATGCTTACATAATTGTGCATGCAGATCTTTAAATTATGCAAATTATTAAAAAAAAAATCTGTATACCTGAAGGTTCCTTTATCCTTAGCTTTGTGAATGTACAGTAATTTGTATTTGGGCAGTGGTTGCATGTGATGCCATAAATGTGACACTAGATGGTAGTAAATGTCTTTAAATAATTTTGTTCTTTTAAAATAATGTTAGGTGCAAAAGCACCAGGGATCAAAAACAGCTATGGTAGTAGTTCTATATTTGTTTTTGTATATTTATTTATGTTTTTATTAATGTATGTATTGAATATGAAATGGTGCTTTTATAAAAAAAAATTAATAATTTAGAAACAAATCAGACTGACATTTTTGCAGGCCTAGTTGCATTCAAATACATTTGTGCACAAAAACAACATATGCTCACTTGGCTTGAACATCATCCACGATAGGAGACATGTGACAGACACATCCCTCACTCAAAAATGAGCAATTTAAAGACTGTACATAAATGTAAATATGGGAGCATTAAATATTATGTCTACATAGTAAACAGTGCATACTTATTTATTCTAAGTGAATCTAGTAACATCTATTGCCTGCTAATCAATAATCTGCCTACTAAGCATAAAATAAATAATCTAATCAACAGAGCATAAAAACATAATCTAATTATACCGAATTGCTTATTTTAAATTAATACCCC
Organism: Duopalatinus emarginatus; assembly: GCA_028565595.1. Classification (NCBI taxonomy): domain Eukaryota; kingdom Metazoa; phylum Chordata; class Actinopteri; order Siluriformes; family Pimelodidae; genus Duopalatinus; species Duopalatinus emarginatus. The sequence goes on from JAOVVF010000022.1 coordinate 1,843,178, forward strand.
AACAGTGCAATAAAAATAAACATGATATAATTTTTTTAATTTCTAGATTCTTAAACTTTACAGACGTAAATGCATGTTATTTTTGATAGATTTTTTAAAAAACTGTACAGTAAACAAGCATATGCAGTTTCTGACCATTAAAAGTCTCTTGTGTGTTTGCCAGTTTTGCCACAAGAGGACACTACAGTGCAAAAGAAAGACAGAATGAGCAGTACCCTGTTTCTTTTTTCCCCCTTTTATTAATTCAGTCAACATGGGGGCTATACAGTAAGTAAGGACTGTACAATGTAAAGTAAAGTAATAAGTACAAATGTCCAATGCATTAATGATACATATGCCAAAATTCCTTGCAAAAACAAATACTGTAACAAATACTTGTTCAAGTGCACTTAACAAAATAAATGATGTTTGTCCATAGAGATATAGTTTTCCAGATGTTCCTAATGCAATACAGAATCTTCAACATAATACAATATACAGATTATTACAAAGCCAAGTAGGGGTTATGTTTTGTGCTGCTGTAGGCCTGGCAAATGACGCTGTACATTGTTGCTTAATTTTTTCATTTATTTGCAGAATGTAAAGGTTATGAGTGTGGTATGAATCAGTGAGACTATAAAAAAATTCAAAACTACTTCTTCAAAGTGATCTCTAACATGAAGGTATGACAGGATCTGGATTTTACCCGTACTCTTAAATGAACGACAGTTGGGTAAAAGTCCAACTGGTCATTTGAAGTCTTTCCAAAAGCTCTGATTGCTCACCCTGACCTGGTGAAATTCCACTAGAGCAAATGTAAAAGAAATGGCAGTAAAGTTGGTGCTTTGTTTTTGTTTCCTTTTCCTCTCTCGCTCTCTCTCTCTTTCTCTCTAACAGTCTCTTTATCTGCCACGTGTTTACTCTTACTCATGATTAATTCACTGAAACCTTTCACTTATCTGTTTGGCTTGTGTTTTTCTTCACACATACTGATATTTTGTTTGTGACATTTGGCAACTGGTGAGAATCAACACCTGAAACATAAATGTATAGCCAACACCTATGTGGGGGACACAAACGGCAGTATACTGTGAAGTGTTGTTTTGGAGAGATCTGCAACAGGCTCCTTACTAAGTAAAGATATAATTAATATTTAATCGGATAGGAGAGACTCCGGTCATGCGGTATATGAGAAAGACACCTGGCCTTGTGTTTTCACCCGACTGTCTGGGTTTATGCATGTTTGTGTGAGTTTAGCGGCATGCGGCTATGAATGCTATTACCGGTGCTAGCTCCATTTTCTGTTATAGTGAGCAGAAGGTTGTAAGTTCAAATCCCATGACTTTCAAAGCTAGCTGAGCTTAAATTCTGGATAAAAGCAGCTATCAAATGAAATACAATATCATCATTATTATCTGCCAAATCTACACATTCTTAATGTCACTCAGTGTTATACTGCCTCCTGATGATGATGATCAGAGAGCACCTGCTTTAGCTTCAGGAGAAACAATCCGCCGTGTCCTTACTCTGAGGCCTTGTTAACGAGCCTTGGTTTGTTGATCAACTAGAGGCTACACGTCCAGCCACAATGGTGCATTTAATCTGACGCGCATGGAACAAAGCCAGTGCTTGTCTCCAGAGTGCGTCTCTACTAGTCACTGACTGTCTATGCTTTATATCACAGTTAATGAACCAATGCATACAGATTACAGTAGTGATCTTGTTCTTAATAGCCTAACAATGAAATTATGCTCTTCAAGAGATTTACGGTTGTCCAGGGCAGAGTGTGGAGACAACATTTATTTGGGGTAAAAGTATTCAGAAACTTGTGATATATCACAATCTCTTAGGCACATGATGGTAATCAGTGCATACAGCATATCACATTGTGCATATTATTGTGGACAGTATTTACCAAATAATAGTGTAACATAATATGGATGTGTGTATTAGCTTTGAATTGTATTGATGTATTCGTAATTGTGTGTGTTGGCAGGTTTTATATTATTATTATTATTATTATTATTATTATTATTATTATTAAGCCTGCATTTAACACAACCATGATATTTTAGATGTCTTTGTGTTGAAAATGCCCATTGGAAAGCTTCTTTACGCAGTACCCCAAAGTCTTGTCTGGTCAACCAGTAAAGGAGGTGGAGCAGATGAATAAGGGGGATTAGCACATTTAGGCTAATGCAGCTAGATTGGGGGTTGGGGAATCATAGACAGGAAGTCTCCACAGGGGTCTGAATGTCTACAGTAAGGGACAGGTTTTTTTTTTTTTTTTTAAAAGCAACAGTTTATGACAGGTTGTTAAAATCTATTATAAAGCGTGTTATTTATTGTGTCAAGTGAATTAGCCTTGGTGGTTAGGTTGTTAGACGTAGAACATACTGTATCGCTAAATAGATTGCCAGAATATTCTCCTGAATACAACCCCACGGCCCAATTAGCATTTATAAGAAACCTTGTCAGGGGTGTTAAGTTGTTAAGTTTAACATTAAAGATGTATCTGTTAGTAGCGACTTTAAAATGCTATCTACATCATATACACTAGCTTTGCTGAGTGATACTTTTCAGTATGACAACTAAGTGTAATGAATTTATGTTGGAAATGTAGATGTTTCTCTCAGTTCTTTTTTCATGTTTTCATTTTTACTGTGCCTATATTATATACTTTAACTAGCTAAATAGTAAAATTCAGTCTCTATCTACCTCATGCTTAACGATTACTTTTCACAGTTGTGTAAAAACTTTAACCACTTGAATAGTGACCAGTTTGTGTGCTTAAATTCATATTAACAAACTTGTTAATTAATGTTGATTTGATAGATAGATAGATAGATAGATAGATAGATAGATAGATAGATAGATAGATAGATAGATAGATAGA
>JAOVVF010000022.1:1900067-1913060 GCA_028565595.1 Duopalatinus emarginatus
AAAATAAATGTCTACAACAACATTTATACTAAACACCATATAGGGTGCCTAAGACTTTTGCACAGTACTGTATATATTCAACTCTTTCTGCTGTTAATCTCTGCGACTCCCAGCTGTGGACTGTGAGGTCACTTCCCCTTCGTTCAAGGAAGTAACTGCTTCTCTAAATCACTTGTGAAGTGCAGTAGTTTGCACAGGACACAGTTACTGTGAATCGATTCAATTGGTCAATATTATGAGTGTCAGGGACGGCCGTGTTTGTATTAAAAAGCTCGGACTCGCTTGTGACGGCTGTGCACGACCTTTATAACCACTTAGGATGGATTTATGGCACTCTGTGTAAATAGGCTGACTGATTGATAGAGTTCAAACTGCCTCATGATTTCTAAATCAATTAGTAGGATTTAATTTAGTCAAAATTGCACCATGAGCCATTTTTAAATTACTAATGTATCCACTGAAGTGCCAGAAAAACTGGTACAGACGAGCACATGCTCAAAATACATAGGCTGATAGTGGCTCCAAAATAGAGTGGGGTTGGTATACCTGCCATTCCATGGGAACCCTGGTACATCTACTAATACCTCTGACAGGTGAAGACTCTGTGCGTCTCCTTTCTACACTTGTTCATGTCCTGCATTCATTCTGACGGGTTTCAGGCGGACAATGCACCACCACACATGTCTAGAGACACCAGATTATGGTTAGAGGAACACTCATTTGAGTTTGGGGTTTAGTCATTCACACCTAAATCACCAGACCTCAGTGTCATGCAAGGCGCTGTGGAACACAGCAATCCTACATCTTGAGACAAACAGAATTGTGGACCGTTTATCGGGGTTATTGGGGTTCATCGCCTGCTGAATATTTCCGCAGGCTCGTGGAGTCCATGCCCTGTGAGGGACCTACCAAATGTTAGACTGGTGTACTGGTTTGTTTATTGTAATATGAATTAAAGTACACTTTTATTCAAGGTAGTAATGGTGAGAATGAATAAATGTTGTACATGGTGTATTGATTAAAACACACCCGACATGTCGTGTATCCACTCCTCTGACAGATATCCAGGAATTTTACGAAGTGACCTTATTGGACAATCAGAAATGCAGCGACCCGATAAAAGGAAGCTCCGGGCCGGCCGCCATGAACCTGTGGGATTTCTCCAGCCTTCAGAGTCCGACGGGTACATCAGACACGATGCCCAGCATCAGCACCAGCATAGAGGTAGGAATGATGTGCGTGCCTGTGTGTGTGTGTGTGTGTGTGTGTGTGTGTGTGTGTGTGTGTGTGTACTCCTCATTTTATCCTTTGAACACTGTCTACTCCACATCTGCTGCATTAAACCCAAAACCCAAAAAAGTCCAGAAAATATTGCACTCATTTTCACAGAGCAGTCACGCCATCTTCACACATACTTCATTTATTCACCGTTTAGCCTGTTAAAAAGTTTCATTAAAACTCACCTTGCGAAACGTGAATGAAAAACCTGATGACCCGCAATAATCACATAGCACTCACGCATAAGTGACCAGTCAATAAATAGTTTGATTTAGGCTCCGTCTTGGAGAAAGACTCCAGTGAAATTTCTGCTCTGTCCTCAGAGGTGCCAAAATGTTCAGCTGTTACACATGAATGGTTTATAACAGCTATACACTGAAGTATCAGAAAAACTGGTACACAAGTTCATAAAGTTGAGATCAAGGGACCTTGGGTGGGAATGGCAGAATCCTCCAAATTCACAAGTGTCCTTCTAACCATAATCTAGTGTCAGACGCGTGTGGTGGTGCATTGTCCTGATGAAAGAGACCAAACCCATCAGAATGAACGCAGGACATGAACTGGTGTAACTTGTCAGAAAGGAGGGACACAGTGTTCACCCCCTGGTTCACATTTGTAGATGTACCAGGGGTCTCATGAAATGCCAGTGTTTAACTGAATATATCATGTGGGTGGCAGTTCCTTGATGATTCTTTTAGTTTGTTGGAAACTTGTAGAAAAATCTGAATGTCATGGTGGCAAAATTAACATTAAAGTCAGTGGGGCAGTTTGCTGTGCCCAGTGCTGAACAAATGTTCCATAAAACTCAAAATATCTGTCAGTTTATAAGATATTTTGAGGGTTCAGAAAGGGAAAGTATCTTTATTTAAGTTAAAAGCACTTTCTAGGAGAAATCATATGAACTTTAGTGAAAAGCAAATTCAGGCGATTCTCAGCTACAGTTGCTCCCAGCAGAAAGAGAAGGTTGGGTGCTACGTGTCTGTAGTTTGACGGTCCGCAGCATACCTGGGTCTCAGTGTGCTGATTTCTGTGGATGTGGCTTGAAAATGAACAGAATTGCAGTAGTTTAAAAAGAAAAAATGCCCATTCAAGGGCATGGGGAATTTTTTGCCTAGAAAAACGAGTGAAGCGGAAGAAGGGATGGATATTTTCAAAAGCAAAATGCAGGGACGTCTTTCCTAATTAGATTTATTTAGTCGTGTGTCCATATCAGGAAAAAAGAATTTACTGTTACAATTTATTTTTTCTTTACTGTTAATTGACGCACATCTGAAGAAACCTTTACTCGTCTCGTTTACTGACACGTCATAGAGCTTTTCTGCTAAAGTTCGTCTTTTGCCATTATGTGATTTCCTCGTTAGTGGTGTTGTCACTTCTACATCTGGACATCAGCTGTGCTGAATACAAGCGCGGTGGTGAAAGGGCGAAAGGGCAGTAGGGTAGTGGTGTAGTCCTGCAGATTACCTTTCTGCACAGAGCAGCTTGAGTACATCTGCAAGAAAGTGAAAAGCTCTGTCTGTCTGTCGAGTGTTACTGTGAAGACACACACACACACACACACACACACACACACACACACATCCACAGCTGTCCACAGACTAGAGCTGTTCTAAGATTAGACTTGACTTCCAGTCTCTTGCTAACACAACACTGTAACCAATTTTAAACCTGACGACATCTTTAAAGCACTGTGTGAGAACAGTGTGTGTGTGTGTGTGTGAGTGTGTGAGTGAGAGAGAGAGGGGTGGGGTGGGGCTAGACTGTTTGGACTGATGCTTGAGGAGATCCACAGAAGAATCTGGTGTAACTTGTTGATGTCAGACACCACAGAGCACCTTTAGAGATCTTGTGGAGTCCATGACTCGACAGGTCAGAGCCGTTTCGACCACTGGTGTTAATGTTTTAGCTGATTAGTCTGTATGTGACAGCTGTAGTGTTCGGGAGTATGAGCATCTAACATCAATTCGGTGTTTTAGAAAATTTTAGGTTTCATCACCTGGATTTTTTTTACAAGATTCAGAGGTGTGTAATAAAATAAAAATCGGAATGCAGAAATATAACTGGGTTATTTGTGTGGATGAAGCATTGTAGAGAAGATTACAAACCTACAAATTTATTTAGAAAAATATACAATTCTTATTTAATCTCTTTTTAACTTACAGTTTTCTGGTCCACTAAAGACTAAAACTTCACCTAGATTTATCAAGATTTAGGATAAATATAATTATAATATTATATTTATATAATACAATATAATTATCCAGCACTAAAAAAATCTTCAGCGGTAAAAATACAATGCATTTCTCAAAATAATTTATTATCCACAATTATTTGATGCTGTATGAATAAATGTTGTTTAATGAAAAATAAAAAGAAATGTTATGTATTTAAAAAAAGAAAAGTAAGTTGATGTTATTATTAAGTCACATTTGATTTTATGTTAACCATTTAAATTATTTTTTGTCCTGTGACTGTTTATTGATGTATGTTCTTTTCCAAAAACAATTCCCTGAATTAAAAGTTCAATTTTCAATTGCAGTAAAATTCCAGGCAGGAATTTTTATCTCCAAAATCAGTCTAGATAAACACCTGACTTTTGGTCTATGCGTCCGCATATTTACAGATTTTTTTTCCCCCCTAACTTCCTTTTTCTTCTGGTTTAAGATTTAACAAAAAGAACCTGAACCTGTTTAACTCTGCTTGTAGAGTAAACAGAGTTATTTCATCATACTCCTCCTTTCAGAATCAACTGCACGCTCATACAAGTCTGAGGTAGATTCCTGTCTGATCAGGAGTTAAGCCCCCTGTCTGGCAGACATCCAGCAGTGGAATAATGAAGACTTTAACCAGGGGGGATTAGTTCTAAGACAGCTTTGTGGTAATTTTGGAGCAGAGTTCAGCAAATAGGGTCTTTTTTTTTTTTTTTTTAAACTGAAGCTCAAATATTAATCTACAGATGCTCCTGAACATGATTTCATGATAAGAATAACCAATCGAGATTTTCAAATACATCTTGTTTACTCCTTTCCTTACTCTCTCGTTAGCGCTTTATAGAAACTGAGACAGTAAAGCTGACAAGTTACAGAAGTTAAAGAACCAGACTTTTGATAGAAAGGTTTCCGGTTTGATACCCGCAACTGACATGCCGCAAGTGAAGTGCCACCTAACCGCCAACTGCTCCCTGGGTGCCGTGGATAGTTGCCCATCGCTCTGGGCAAGTGTGTTTACTGCCCACTAGTGTTCACTAGTGTGTGTTTCACTGCTTGGATATGAAGATCAGATTCCTCTGTGTGCAAGCACAGTGGTCAGTAGTTCACTTTCAATCATTCTGAACAACATTAAACAGAAAAATGTAACTACGCTAAAGTTTCGTTATATTTAGGATCATTAGGCATAGACTAGACCTACAGTGTACACAGTAATTTGGACCTGTTAGTAGGTGTATCCTCCAATTACCAAACCCTGATGTTTCTTGGTTGTCTCAATGATTGTGGTGCTAGACCAAGATGAATTTGCTGGTGGAAGATTGGAACCTTCTAGGTTCTAGGGTTAGGTTTCTTCTAGATTGGGGCATCCTTAACCGTGTGACTAGGGAACCAGCCTTGGGACCAGAGGTTTGGGCCCCACAACCAACAAGACTTGACTGAAGTGCCCTTGAGCAAGACACCTGACACTAAACTGCTTCCTGGTTACTGTGGATAAGGGCTGCCCACCGCTCCAGGCACGTGTTCTCACTGCCCCGTAGTTTGTGTATTAGTGTATTTGTGTGTGTGTTTGTTTTATTGCACGATTGGGTCAAATGCGGAGGTCAATTAGACTACACAGTGGTCAAAAAGAGTAGTTCACTTTCACTTTTCTTTGAACTCTAATAGTTGTACACTGTAAAAAATGTTGTAGTACCTTGAGGAACCTTATAGATTACTCCAAGAACCTAGGGGCTCCTCCAAGAACTCAAATGTTCCTCAATGTTCACAGAGGTGCCTGCAGGATCATTTGGGATTCCTCAGTATAAAATCTGGTTCTTCAAAGAGCCCATTAGAATTAAGGTTCCTGGAGGATCTTTATTTAAATATAGCTGAGAAGGTTCCTCAAAGTGGTTTCTTTACAGTTTCAAACTGAGGAACCTTTAAAGGTTCCTCAAGGATCTTCTCCTTTCAACAGTGTACTGTAGATGAGATCTGTGCGGTCCATCATTTCACTCGTTATTAATCATTTCAGACTGGCCCTGCATTTATGACAATAAAGTGGCTTATTTTGTATGTATTTGCTCACGACTCGGCAACAAAGCAGTAAAGAACTACATCATCTGCCTCAAATGATTCACTGTACCCATTATATGACATGTTTCATTTTCATTATAAACTTGCAACTGCTTTCCATTTGCTGTGGTTTCCTTTATGAAACATTTTATAAAATTCCTGAAATTGCTGAAAAGACACGACTGAAGTGCCCTTGAACAATCCACCTAACCTCCCGCTTGCTTTCTGGGTGCCGTGGATATGGTTGCCCACAACTCCAGGCAAGTGTGCTCACTACTCCCTAGTGTGTGTTTTAATGCACAGATGGGTTAAATGTGGAGGTCAAATTCACCTCACTTTCACTTTAATAAATGTTATTGAGACATCACGTAGCTACATAAAACTTGAAAGAAAATGAAGTGAAAGCACAGAGATGAATGTGACCTCTATGTTTAACCCATCCTCGCACAAACAGTAGTGAACACTAGGGGCAGTGAACACGCTTGAGCAGAGGCATCTGAAAAACCACAGTGCCTGAGAAGTTGGGGGGGTTAGGCGACAAGTAGCACTGTTTGCTGATAGCTAGTGCAGTGAGCTTGTGCTGCTAGTTTGCTAGCTAATACGAAGTGTATCTAACGCTTATCGACCAACCAATTCGCACACTTTAGTAGAATATTAAATAGTAAATGGTATGCTGGACTAAATCATGTTCTGTAGGCGGCTGTCCATTCTCATTGGGAATAAAAACGCTGCAATGTTTACATGTTCATCTGTTCAAATACTGTGTAAGTTATTAGTCATAATAAGTGTGTGTATGTGTGTCCATGTATCTTTCCGTCAGTGTAAATGTCCTTTTTCTCTTTCTCTTTCTGATACGAAACTGCTAATCGCAGGATTCTCCTCTTCTGTATGAAATCCTCCACGTGCTCGCTAAAGCCAAAGCTTCCTCCGGCGAGCCGGACAGAGTAAGTACCGACTCTGGTGCGGCGTCCCTCATGGTCGCATGCTGAGCCCGTTCCCACTCCTTGTTGTCCTGTGGAGATGGGCTGCTCTCCCTGTCTCTTTGTTCCGTCGCACAGGGGCTCATGTGTCACTCGTTCTCCATCCAATCTGGGCTCAGGTCGGGGGTCAGAGCCGTGTCCGGGACCTTGGGGTGGGAGGGTGTACTCTCATGGCTTTTTTTTCTTAGCAGACATTTTTTTTTTCAGCGTTCATTTCCTGGTCGTCTGGTTGTCTGATGTTCTCATTCAGCCCATAACACACTGTTACTGACCTGCATGTGCCGTCCTTGTTTAAGGGGTATTCATGTGTAGCTGTGTTTATTTGTTTCTATGTACTAGAGATATATAAGTGTTTATATTTTCAGAGCTGATAGTTGCCAGCCAAGCCAAGCATTAATATCTCACACACCATCTGTTCTTTTAATTTATGGATATGGGTTTGTGTTTCAGCCCATTATTTTGATGTCTCCTTTGCTTTGAATACAGACCTCGTTACCTCCTGGAAGGTGCCGAAGATCCGAGTCTGCTTCCAAACCGGGCGGACTGATGCACACACATCAAATATTTATTCCAAGTGCGTTAGAGATGTGGCAGATCTGAGCTGCTGTTAGTCAGTACCAGCACTTCTTTAAACGCTAGCAGTAGAGCACAGATGTACTGCTGATGAATGTAGTACTGGACTTCCTTGTTTATTACTTTATTACTCACCTCCACTCTGTCTGTGAGGTCAAACGTAACGCACGTTTCCATGCCTTATTTGGGTTTCCCAGGTTTTTTAACAGTGTTGACCATATGACAGCCTTCAGCATTTTTGAGGCCGTGTGTGTGGTGTGTTGGTGAATCAGAGTGCGGTCAGAGAGTGTGTAACGATGGTGGGTTTACAGGCTGGCTGTACGGTTTATTGTGATTTATTAATCCAGGATATATCCGTACAAAAGCACGGAGTTGCGTTTACGTTTACACCGATAGTGACCTCTACAGTCTATCTGTGTAAAAGAGAGGTACAGAGAGTCAGAGAACCTTGATGGAGATGTGTTGGTGTGTGCGTTGGAGGTCTGTTCTCATTAGGGCTCTGACTTAACTAAGATGCTGGTTGTAGATGGTATTGTTATTATCATTATTGTCAGTACTGGCAGCCGTAAAAGTAGTAGTAGTTACATTAATAAGTAGTAGTAGTTATCGTAACAGCAGCATTAGTGTAGTAGTTATAGTAATAGTAGTGGAAACCGTAGTAGCAGCAGTTGTAGTAGTAGTAAGAGTAGTGGTGGCAGTATTAGTAGCAGCAGTAGTAATAGTAAGTGGCAGTAATAGTACTAGTAGGAGCATACTGATAGAAGTAACTCATAGAAGATCATAGTAGCAGTAGTAATTGTAACAGCAGCAGTAGTAGTAGTCATAGTAAAATAAGTTGCAGTAGTGGTAATAGTAACTGCAGTAGTAGTAGCAGCATCTGTAGTAGTAACAGTAAAATAATGTAAGCTGTAGTAATAGTAGCAGCAACAGTGGTATTTATACTAATAGTAGTAGAGGAAATGATAACAGTAGTAATAGTAAAAGAAGTTGTAGTAATATTAGTAGTAGCAGTAGTGGTAGTAATAGTAACAGGCCTTCATGAGTAATGAATAATTCTAATAAAAATAGTCCTCCTGCAAAGACAAGTGTATTCACATTTAGACTGTTAGATTGTTTTATTCATGCACTGCGTGGTCAAAGGTTTGTGGACATTTAAACACCACACCTGTGTGTACTCCTTCCCTAAACTGTTTCCATTTAAGCTGAACCAGACGGTTGTATAAAACCGTTGTTGTTTGCTCTAGCATTTCATTTTCCCTTCAGGATAATTGGAGGTTGTACTTCAGGCTCATGGCGATTAGAAACATGGTGAATCTACTACAGCGGCCATCATGCTGGACAGTTCAAATGTTAAGTCATGTTAGCATATTAGCCTATGTTGATCATTTTCAGTAATGACAGTACTACTGATATTACTTCTGATACCTACTCGGGGAAGCTCCTCAATCTGGCAACCTTTCTCACGCATCCCTTCCCCCCCCTCCTTTACTCCTTACAAAACCCCTCTCAGTGCTGTGAAGTTTTTATGGGCTTCCTCCACACGCGCACACACACACACACACATGCACACACATGCACACACACCATGTTTATCCCAGTTAGATAGGAGTAGGGACGTTCTCACCCTGGCTCTCTCTCTCTCTCTCTCTCACACACACACTCACACACACACACACACACACACACACACACACACACACAGTCTCTCTGAAGTAACGAAGGCGTGAAATGAGATGCCGAGTCGGAGCACTGCTCCTGTTTGGTCCCGTACGAGAAGATGGACTGCATTTGTATCGTTGCCACTAAGGTAAGCCCTCGGCTACATCCCAAACCACATACTACTTACTAGTGCATCTCTGTGGCTTGGCATTTTACCCGTCTAGTGCATGAGTATGCAGTTTGGGACCAGGCCACAGTAATAGTAATCTCTTCTTCGGTCACACCCACGTCTCATTATGTAGCTTGATTTCTTTAATAGTTTTGTTGATAGTTATTTGTAAAAATGTGCTGGTTTTTGAGACAGAGCTCTGTTTGGCATCGTCGGTTTAGAGCAGTTGGTAGTTGTTGTTTTCATTGTGCCACTTTTTTTTGCCTTAGAGTTAAAAATAAACTGCCATCAGTTTAGATAAAGCTTTAGAGGTGGAAATGAGGACGTGCTAACAAGCAACACCGGTAGTAGGAAGAAGCATTAAAGTGCAAGAAAAACTAGTACACCTGTTTAATACCTGGGAGGAGCTAGTGTACGACGGAGTGTAGACTCTACAAGCTGGCAGTGATCACCATACTTCTGCAAAACAGTCCACTGGTAACTTAGGTGTGAATGACTAAACCCCACATTCAGATGAGTGTTCCTCTAAACATAGTGTGGCGTCTCTATACGTGTGTGATGGTGCATTGTCCTGTTAGAAGAGGACGAACTAATCAGACTGAATGAAGGACATGAACTGGTGTAACTCTTCAGAAAGGAGACACACACATAGTGTTTACCTGTCAGAGACATTTGTAGATGTACCAGGGGTTCTGTGGAATGCCTGCTAAACAAACCACATACTATTATAAAGCCACCACCAGGCTATGTAGTTTGCATGGGCTTGTCTGTATCAGTTCACTATATATACAGAAGCATTTTAGGGTTAAACCTTGTTGTGTGTATTTATAAATCCATAAATAAAGCAACAAGCTAAATAAAATGTGAGATTTTGTCCTGAGGAGAAAATGGAGACTGGATGTTCCACATGGTCAGTGTCATGATGTATTGCCAGTTTGCTGAGGTGTAAGTGGAATAAACCGCTTCTCAGCATTAACCGCAACTTTACCTCATCACATTAAACACCATTTAACCATTTAAACAGCTCTGACCTGTTCTGTGGTGTCTGGGATCAAGATGTTAGCAACAGATCCTTCTGTGGATCTTCTGTGGGATCAGACCTGATGGGCTAGCCTTCACCCCACTCGCACATCACTGAACCTTGGGTGCACACGACCCTGTCACTGGGTCATCGCTTGATCTTCCTTGGACCACTTTTGGTACGTATTAACCACTGTATACTGGGACGCACCCTGCAAGACCTGCTGTTTAGAAAATGTTCTGACCCAGTCGTCTAGACATCACAATCACAATCCTTACACGTGCCTATTTTCCCTGCTTTCAGCCGGTCAACTTTGAAAACTGACACTAGTAATGAGATACTTACTCACGTCACCCATTAGCAGTCTTAATGTTTTGGCTGATTGCTGTTAATCTCACCCGGTGTTCATATATACCTATCGTTAGAACTTGGATTGTGAAGGACAGTTGCAGTACTACACCAAATAATCATGAATTCACACACAGCTGTGCGTGTTTAAACAACATCTGGATGCATGTTTGTCCTACAAACGTCTTTTCATGCCTTGACTGCCCGGCGGATGTCTTTTGACCTCTGGTACATTGCTCTTGACCTTGAGTAACTTCCTGCTCTTAAAGGAGAGAGGTAATGACTCTCAGCATTAAAGTCGGCGTTCAGCTGTCTGAACGGTGACCAGATGGTCATGAGACCAAATCCCACGTCTGTGCAGTCGGAGTCAATTTCTGTATAATGGTTTTGACGTGTCGTTCACCTTAATAAATAAAATAATCCCTGGTTTGTAGTTGAATATTAACAATCACACACCATTAACGAAACCTGGATCTTCCATTACAGCACCACGGCGACAGGGAGAAATTTCAGAGAGCGCGTGTGCACTCGACTAGCGCCACAGTGTGATCCGGGCTCCAGCGGGGCTCTAACGGCCTGCTGAGAGGCTGCGGTTGTGCTTTATCCATTTCGCTGTGCTACAGGTTTTTATTACTCACTTAAGACAGACAGGAGGAGAGAAGTCCAGTACAGAGACGGAGGGATTATTCAACCATCTCCAGTGCTAACGTTTCATTTCAGCTAACATACAGCGACTCTACTGAACTTAACGTTGGTGCACGTGTGATACGTGTCTGGATGCCACAGACAGAGTTGTGGGATTTATAACGATCAGATCAGTTAAAGCAGATCCCAAGTGTGAGTGTAGAGGAGACTCGGATTTCAAGTTTTCCTCTTCTCTCTCTCTGTCTCTCTCTTTGTCTCTCCCTTCTCTCTCTCTTCCTGTGAGGTCTCCTGGTGGACACACTCCGGTTGTAAGCGGTGTGTTTGCTCACGTCTCCTCTGGTGTATGTCGGCTTCGGGGCGAGTCACCCTTAGTGCAGAGATGTTTGTGTGGGTCATCTTTCTTCTTACCATCTACTGTGAATCATCTCTCTCTCTCGCCCACCTCCTCTTAAGCTTTATTGCTGTCTGTCTCCTTCTTTCAGTCTTACCAGTCTTACTTTCTCTGTCTGTCTGTCTGTCTCTCCTACCTCCTCTTCAGCATTGTTTCTCTCTCTCTCTCTCTCTCTCTCTCTCTCTCTCTCTCTCTCTCTCTCTTTCTCTCCTCCTTTACTTCTTTCGGTTTGGCTGCTTCCCTCTCCTCTTTGCTCTTTGCGTGCTCTTTCTCTCTGTCTCTCTCTCTCTCTCTCTCTCACACACACACACACACCCACCCTCTCTCTCTGTCCTTTACCTTTATTTCTTCCCTTTCCCATTTATTTCTATCTGTCTTTCTGTCTTCCTCTATGTTTTTCTCCCTGCTCTGAGTGTGAGCATTTTTCGGCCTATATCTTTCTCTGTACCCTATCTGATAGCTCTCTCTCTCTCTGACGCTCACACACCCTCTCTCTCACCTTTATTTGTTGATTTGTAAAATAATTCTCACCCTCACGTGTACAGATCAAAATACAAAAGGTTTATCTTTATGTCCTCGTAATGTGATGGTTTCAGGGTGTCTGGTGTCCTATTGTGATAATTCACACTAAATTCCCCTGAAATTTTATGTCCTCGCTCAGACGTGTGAATTTGTGGAAACTGTCGACGTCTTTCAGGACTCTTCGGTAAAAACCCCACTGTGGTATCCAATTGAATATTAGCATTAGCTGATGCTCTTTTTCACACTGGGGGTATTTTCTTCTAGGCCACCATTTTTTCCTCTCCAGCCGTCTACTGACGTTCTCAGTGACTGCTGCATCATTAGTTCTCCAAAAAATGACCTACAAGAACGCACCATCCTCTCCTAACCATTCTGAATTCATTATCAAGAGCTCACATTGATGTCCCCGTGTTATTATTCCCACAGGCCTGTTAGCTTACGTTAGCACTAGCCTTGCCAAAGGTAGCGAGCTAGCATAAGTAATGAAGCTCATTAGCGGGGACGCTCTTTAAATAGCGCTCTTTAACACAGCAGTGTGGCAGACGGAGCAGCGTAGGCCGAGTCACATGTCACGCCGGGAATCATTTCTGATTATCAGAATGAGTGATTCAGTGAAATGTGAAAATGGGAAAGTGAGCGACGTTGACCACTGTGGGGGGGCTGGTGGGGTTAGAACCAAAGAACCGGGTCATGGGCTCACAAAGAGCTTGTGTCTTGTGACCAGAAGGACCTGACGACTGAAGTGCCCTTGGGCAAGGCACCTAATCCCCCCAACTGTTTCCCAGAGGCCGTGGCTATAACACCCCCCCCCCCCACTCCAGGCAAGTATGCTCACTGCCCCCTGGTGTTCACTAGTGTATGTTTCACTGCACGGATGGGTTAAATGCAGGTAAATTGTTCACTTTCACTTCACTTGGAGTCTGGTCTGATCCCATAGAAGATCCACAGAAGGATCTGTTGCTGATGTCTTGTTTCAGGCACCACAGATTATCTTCAGAGGTCTTGTGGAGTCCATGCCTCGACAGGTCAGAGCTGTCAGAATCATCATAGTCGTCCTGATGATGATGATGATGATGATGATGATGATGATGATGATTTTTGTGCGGTCCTTTTACATATGCAGTGTTTACTCTGTTTAAACAAAACCC
>JAOVVF010000022.1:1913160-1932411 GCA_028565595.1 Duopalatinus emarginatus
TGATGATGATGATGATGATGATGATTTTTGTGCGGTCCTTTTACATATGCAGTGTTTACTCTGTTTAAACAAAACCCTGGGGCTTTTTCGCAGGGGAGGACGCGGCAATCACACCATGGTTCCCGTGAGATCGGAACGTTTGAGCAAGGTGATCTAGGTCTGTTTCAGAGTGAACCAATTGCAGGGTGGAATTGAATCGACTCGGAATCGACTCAACTGCAGGAAGTGAATCAGATTGTGAGGTTTTGGTTGATGGTCTGTTGGTTGTTGATCTGTGTTGTTCTGTGTGCTGGGGTGGTCTTTGTGATTGCAGTGATTCTGAACAAAAGCAGACATTTTCAAACCTACATTATGACACGGGAATGTCATTTGTCTTTAAAATGATTCAGCAGTGTGTTACTGGTTTTTACTTTTTTGATCTAATTGTGTTTAGTTCTACTGAACTCATAACTCTATAATTGCAGGCTGTGTAAAAGGATTCGATTGTGTATTACTAGTGTTCTGATACATTTTTACAAGACTAATCCCTCTTAGCTTAGCACCGACTCTGTAGACCGTCGCGATAGGGTGTGTCTGTGGTTCACTGAGGTCAGAGCGCTCATGTGGTTCACAGGCACCCACACACAGCTGCCGTTCAACATCACGAATCCATTTTAGATCCAGGTTAAAATACAGAATGTCTCAAGAAACTTGGTTCAATACCAGGTCTTGAGCGCCGCCAATGTGGCTATGTGTAATGATGAGGATGTACCAGCTGTTTGTTTATCAAGCTGTTGCGCAGGCTCTGTGTCTGGGGACTCGACGGGATCGACAGCTTTTCTTCGATGCTAAGAGCTGCCACATCCGCTGGGGAAACAGTACTGCAGCTTCTGCCCTCTGATACTCACTCGCAGAAACACACACTTACACCGGTGTCGTGGGACCACGACCTCCAATATTACATCCCTGTCTAAACGAGAGTGTTTTCCAGTTTGCGGTTAAACAACAGACGCTGGAGGGAAGTCACCCGAGGTGGCTGAAATTTGCTCGTCAGATCTGAAAGGTCAGGCTACAGGCAAGGGATCAGTCAGGAGTAGTGGTGTTCTTGTGGTCTAGTTTGGTTTGGATGCTAGTGCTGGTACTGTTGAGCTGTTTCAAGGTGATGGCCTTTCACTGGATGTGACTAGCACAATGGTTACGCCTTCTTCACTGGGGCTGACGGATATATGGACCACACCTTGTTTAATGTTACTAGCAGACAGCTTCTGAGGAACTGGTGGATACAGAGGCCATGCATCCTTCTTCACTGGAACTAAAAAGCACATTAGCCATGCCTTTTCTGTTGAAAGTGCCAATTTAAAGACACACCTTCTATTAAATGTAACAGAGCAGCTGTGGGCTTGTATTAGGGGAACCGGTTTTGTGACAGGAAGTTTCCGGGTTCGATCCTGGCAACAGACAGGACACATTTGAAGTGCCAAAGAGCAAGACAAATAACCCCTTAACTTCTCCCTGGGCACCGTGGTTTGGGACGGCGCCCCGCTCCGGGCAAGTGTGTTCACTGCCCCCTATTGGTCACTAGTGGTGGTCGTAAACCTCATGTCCAGCCCTGTGACAGACCCAGACACTGAGTGTTATTGGTGTAGGTATATATTAATGAGAACTTTTCCAGAATGAGATCCACAGAATCAGAAATCAGAATACTTTTGTTGATCCCAGAGGAAAATTTCACTTGTTACAGCTGCACCGCATAAATATGAAACATACTGAATAAAGCAGTTCAATTTATAGTTGTATCTCTGAGTTGCTACACATAATAAATTGCACAGATGACTCATAGTCTCTTCTAGGGCTGTGCGATATGACAATATATATATATTGTGTGATGATTGCAACACAACAAAACAAGACATGTTTTTCTAAGTACACACTTTATTGCAGTCGTTTTGTTGTTTGGACGACTCGTTAAGACATACAAAACATGTAGGAGACACACGTGGTGCAGACCGGACTGATTCTGAACAGGAGAGGGACCCAGACCAGCACAAAATGAGGAGCTCGTACCTGAAGGGTCTGTGTATCTTTTGGTCGATTTTCATTTCAGAAACATTTTCATAACTTTTCATTTCCTTGCCAGAAATAACAAGTAAAAAACGTGAAAGCGAATCATATCTCTCTTCGTTCTTCACAAAACAATGAAAAAAAACATATAAAGGCTCTTTTTTCTTTTTTATTATTATTTATTTATTTCATTTTTCTGTCAGTGCAACTTGGAAGCTTGTGAAACTTGTGCTTTTTTATCTTCAGATCCAGACATTGAAAGAGTCTTTTTCCTGCAGCACACCAGACGGCAGAAAATATCTGTAATTGTTTGAGTTTGTATAATTCAATGTATAGGAATCCTTTTTTTCATGTGGTCATTTTATTTAAATTTTTTTTTACAGAATTTACAGAAAACGTGCTATATCGCGATATGTATCGTTATCGGGATTTGAATGGACCTGTATCGGGATATGAAATTTTGGTCATATCGTGCAGCCCTAGTGTCACCCATTAAGGGAAGAGTTAGAGTTTGATGGCCATAGGCAGGAATGACCTCCTGTGCCGCTCTGTGGTGCATTTCGGTGGGATGAGTCCTGCACTAGATGTGCTCCTGTGTCTCATGACGGTGCTGTAGAGCGGGTGGCAGCCATTGCGGTTTTAATGTTATGGCTAACCGATGTACATGGGTTATAGACGTCTATAAGCACTGGAGCATTAGAAGACGTTCTATACTCTTTCAATGCGTTGGATAGTTGAAATTATTGCATGTTATTAGTAGTTAATCATATTAATACAATTCCGAAGCTCAACATAAATAGAAACCAAGAGTTTAGGGCGTCGTTTGCATTCAGCTGCTTCCCTCTACTGGCTTCATAAAGCACTACATCCTTCATCCTGATACCTGATTTCATCTTAATTTAATGCACTAAACATTGTGGACATGTTACTTTTTTCCCCAGCGTTTTTGAGATACACTGAAGTGCTAGAAAAACTGGTACATCAACACCATACCTCCTGCAGAATGGTCCACAATTCTGTTGTATTCTGAGGTGAAGGATTTCTAACCATAATTTGGTGCTCTAGATGTGTGTGCTGGTGCATTGTCCTGCTGGATGAGGCCAAACCCATCAAAATGAATGCAGGAACTTGTCAGAAAGGAGGCACACATAGTTTTCACTTGGTGTTCACTTAGAGACTCTTGTAGATGTACCAGGGGTCCAATGGAATGGCAGCTAAACAAACCTCATACCGTTATGAAGCCATCACTGATATGTACCAGTTTTGTTTTTAACAGTGTTTACCAGGTTTTTTGTTTTTTTTTGGTACCTGTTTTTCTGGCACTTCAGTGTATTGCGGTTCTGAACCAATATTTAGAATTTCCTGTAATGTCAGATGAAGGATTTTGGATTTTTGAGCATGTTCCAGACTTGGCGATCGTCCCATTCATATGCAGCATCTGGACATCTGTCTACTAAGCATCTTTATTTTCGACAGCTGCTTTGGTTAAAATGCACTATTGGTGCAACAGACTGATAAAATAAAATAATACACTGAGGTACCTGAAAACCTGGTGCAGACTGTAAATAAAACTGGTACAGATTTGCTGTGGCTCTGTAATGGTGTGGGGTTTGTTTACATGGCATTCCATGGGACCCCTGGTACATCTACAAACGTCTCTGACTGGTGAACACTATGTGCCTCTTTTCTGACAAGTTCCACCAGTTCATGTCCTGTATTCATTCTGACGGGTTTGTCCTCTTCTAACAGGACAATGCACCACCACACATGTCTAGAGACGTAAAATTATGGTTAGAGGAGCACTCATCTGAGTTTGGGGTTTAGTCATTCACATCTAAGTCACCAGATCTGAACGTTATCGAACACATCTGGGATCGCTCTGCAGGAAGTATGATGTTTATCACCTACAGAATATTTCCACACGCTTGTCAGGGCCATGTTTCATGGGGGACCTACCAGGTATTAGACTGGTGTACCAGTTTTGTCTGTACACTTTAGTGTATAATAAAATACAGAGGAATTATGAAGGGGTTTGCAGCCTTGTAGTACTAGATCACGGCACTGGATGGAGCTCTGGGTGTGTGTGTCTGTGGATGCATAAGTGGGTTTGGTGCGTCAGTAAGCGAGTTTAAATAACATGTATTTAAATAACTTGTTTAAATAACAAGTTATTTGGTGCCATGAAGAGAAATTTCCGATCTGAGCAACCCAGCACACGTCGGAGATTCACTTCTTAAGACTCCTTAATTGCCGAGCGTAATTTGTCACGACTTCTCGTGAGCAGGCCGTCCCTCCTTCCTGCTGCTTACTTCTCGTTAGCAGTGCTAAAGCTGTGTTAATTTCCCGACCTTCTAAGAGCTTTTCAAACCTTTCACTCGGCCCAACTCTACAGAGTGGGAGAGGCTTACTGTAGCAGTCCATCTTCTGTCTGCGAAATGCGGATCGTTACTGAGTGCAGCCGGAATAATGATAATGATGAAATAAAAGCACAGCAGCAGTTCCTGAAGTCCTTCCTTCCTTCCAGTCTCACATCGATGGAAATAGCATGCTGTTAAAATAAGGGTCTCCGTCAGTGCAGCCCTGTGAAAAGACCGCTGGACCTCGATGCTCTTTAATCATGCCTGTGTTGTGTGACACATCTCTGAGTCACGCAGCAGAAAAGAGGCAAAACAGGGTAACTGGTACAGAGAGACCAACCGGCTCAGAGAGCAGTGTAATCCTCTGACCTCGTTCTTTAATAAGCTTTATAGCTTAAAATATTTAAAACAATGTCTGATAGGAGCTCGTTCATCTCGGGCGCTGTAGATTGATAATGAGACTTTAATGTCCGTTTTAGCACAGATCCAGAGAGCATCTGTGCATGTGATCAGTGACTTGAAGTGTAGAGGATTGTTTATACCAGTCAGCATCACAACATTGTATAATATAGAGCTGTTTTTAAACAGGAAATGATGTAAAGACGTGCTTTGATTGAGGACATTACAAACAGATGGGGACAGAGGACATGTCTTTGGTGCAACCCCCAATTGCGTTCTGGGTGCTGTGGATAGGGGCTGCACACCGCTCACTGCTCCCTAGTGTGTATCCAATAATGTGTATGTGCATGTTTCACTGATCAAAAGAGTGGCCTGTGACCACACCCCCTTTATTTAAGCTACTGGAACTGACACGTACTAATGCCACACCCACTTTATTCTTCATTATACATATCCCAGGTTCAATCTCCGGACAGGGCTGCCCTTGAGCAATGCACCTAACTCCCCCAACCGCTCCCCCGCTCTGGGCAAGTGTGTTCACTGCCCCCTAGTGTTCACTGGTGTGTCTGTTTCACTGCATGGCTGGGTTAAATGCGGAGGTCACATTCCTCTGTGTGCAAACACTGTAGGCAAACAGTTCACTTTCACAATATTTCTGTGTCTAATGGGTTAAACATAAAAGCCACACCCACTTTATTCTACTTCATTGTGCCTAATAGGTTAACCCTAATGGCCACACCCCCTTTAAGGTTAACCCAACAGACACAGTAAACTAGAATAAAGGCCACGCCCACTTCATTCTACTTTGTCTCTTATGGGTTAATCCCAAAGGCCACACACTCCTAATTCTACTTTACGAAGTTTAATGGCTCAAAGATAAAGGCCACACCCCCTTTATTTTACTTTACTGGGTCCAATGGGTTAACCCTAAATACCACACCCCCTTTATTCTACTTTACTGTGTGTAATAGGTTAACCCTAAAGGCCACACCCCGTTTATTCTTCTTTACTGTGTTTAATAGGTTAACCCTAAACGCCACACCCTCTTTATTCCACTTTACTGTGTCTAATAGGTTAACCCTAAAGGCCACACCCTCTTTACCGGTAAAGACAGACACAGAGGCCACACCTCTTTTCATTTACAGGGACTCATAGGCTCCTACTTTACTGATACAGCAACATCGAACCTTTACCTTTTTTGGCCAAAGAGAGTTATTTTATATTTTAAAGGTACACTAGTCATATTAGATGATTCATTTGCCCCTGCGAGGCAAAAGCAAATGTCTCAAAGTCCGTTATGTACCAGTACACTCATGTTGTTGCATCCTTTGGAGTATCTGTATTTAGCGCATTGGCTCTTTGTCTTACGTATACAGATGTAATGCCCCGTCATGACCAGTTTTAGGCTTTATTAAAGGAACTCCTCCATGCGAAGGAAATCCATGTCAAATCACTCCTCGATTTCAGTGCCTAGAGATCCAGAGACTGGCGGAGCGTGAACTTGTTTCTGCCAGAGTGTTTCTGGCTATTTCGTGTATATTTCTATATTTGGCTCGTATTGTGTGAGAGTCACGTCAAAGGGTCACAGACAGACTGACCAATCGCAATCACAGATCCTGTTCTTTTGTCCTTATTGGTGTTCACGCTGCCTTCTTAGTTGTCCTCCAGTTCATGTAACTATGCTTGAGGTCCATTCATTATCCCACCTCCCACTCTGAATACTGAATACCCTGTGGATATTTCTTTTCATTCCCTCTCTCTCTCTCTCTCTCTCTCTCTCTCTCTCTGTGTCTCTCACACTCTCGAGATTGGACTGTGCGTTTCTGTGGCGTCTGTGATGGTATCTGTGTGATGAAAAACCCCACGCGCTGTCACGGCTTCACGCTCCTCCCCCACTCCTCTGTTCTCCGCCTCTTTCTCTCTGCGCTCACAGCAGCGGCACTCTGTATCTCTCCAGGGGAAACAAGCCAGCTGCCTCACTTCCCTGTGAGCCGGACTTCACACGCGCAACCATCACACAGAAGAGCTCAGCAGAGACAGCATGGCTCCCACGGGGCTGTAGCGTAAACACTAGCTCTGACGGACAGCAGTGAGCGAAAGGGACGAGTCGGAGCAGAAACCTGCCACAAAAACTGTTAAGTCGGCGTAAGAGAACAAGGAGAAGAAGTGGAAGCTCTCCGGCGGAGAGATTCGATGAGAAGTCGCCTGCTGGATGAAGGAAGCAGCCTGGCTGTCCTTCCCCTGGCGCGATGGAGTGATGCGAGGAATGAGGGTGGATGGTGAGAGCGGGGAGCACCAGCAGCAGCGGAGGTGGAGGAGGAGGCGGTGGAGGAGGAGGTCGGAGGGGAAGGAGCAGGCAGCGCTCACGTCTCAGACGCGCCTCCGCCTCCTCGCTGGCCGAAAATGTCACTGAGAAAATGTCTCCCGGAATCAGGAAGCTGGACTGCTTCTCACCCATGCTGTGCCACTGTAAGGTGGCCTGCACCAACAGCACCATCTCCCTCATGTTCGGCTGTAAGGTGGGTGCACGCCAGAAACCCCACACCAGTTGCTTGTTTGGTTACCTGTTTCTGAGTTAGGTGACAGACGGGCTTAGTCTCGCCTTAATTGAGTGCCAACAATGCCAGACTGCTTGAGAGGGAAATCAGAGGAAAACGGTGAGCAATCATGTTGCCGCTCGGTGACTAATCCACTTAATTGTCCACTTACCCGAGCCTACATAACTTAGACGTGTTTCTGCACTTTACAGTGTGAGAAACCGCTTGGTGTTTATTTCCACAATATTTACAGTATCACTGGTTTGTAGTCTCTCCCTAACACTGACAACTGAGGTTCAGTGGTTGTTAGTAGAAGTTGATGAAGGTTAGGTGTGAACGCTAGCCCTATTTCAAATCCTAGGAATAAGACTTCCTGTGACATCATGTCAGATGTGATCAGGTATGTTGTTGGAAAAGACGTACCGATTACCGTTTTGTCGCGGCCGATTTAAAACTTGCCTAAAAAAGCAGAGAACTGAGAGAGCTGTTTGTTATTCATATCGAGAAGGAACCTTGTTAATGGTACAGTCCAGGATGCATCATACGTGAGCCAATCAGGATCAAGCACAGAAAAAGGCAATAGCAAAGCAGTTAAATCGTCATCCATTAAATCTATTGATTTGATAATTGTCACATTGTTAATTACGGCGATCCTATAAGACATTCTAATTACCTATTTTAATGATATTCATTATTGTGTTGGCTAGATGGACGTATTTTTGTCCAATTTTCAGTCACAAAGACCACACTGTGATTCTTAGATGACCAAGTCACAGCATCTCTAAACAGCAGGTCTTGTGTGGTGTGTCCCAGTATTTACAGTATACACAATGGTTAATACCAACCATATTTGGTCTAAGGAAAGACAACCAGTAACCCAGTGACAGGGTCATGAGAGACCAAGACTCACTGACGTGCCAGGGTGCCCAGGCTAGACTGTCTGGTAGAGGATCCACAGGAGGATCTTGATGTCAGCACATTTTCTTGTAGAGTCTAGTGGTACATAATTGTTTTGGCAAACGTGTTTAATGTTACAGATGATTGGTGTACATCATAGTAGGGGTGTGAATCTCTCCGTATGGACACCTGTGTCCAGTGATTCGATTCTGTTTTGATTTTTGGAGTCACCATTACATGAATGATTCCTGGCCTTAACCCAGCTGAAAGTCTTGGGATGTGCTGGAGAAGACTTTATGGACTGGTTCGACTCTCACATCACCATCAAGATGTCTGCTGTATTTGGATGTAAATACATTTTGTGGTGTTGCGTAAGGTTGTCGAAACAGCTCTATGGTGAATGCATGACATTAGCAAAGGTAAAAGCGCCCAATTAAATATTAGCATGCAATGTTTTTTATTTATTTATTTTGCCCAGGCAGTGTATGATAAATGTTAACATATAAAAAAAAGGCAGATGCCCAGGTTCTATATTGAGCATCAACTTTATATGACTACATACGACCAATAGTATGTGGACACCTGACCATCAAACCCATATGTGGTTCTTCTGCAATCTGTTGCCACAATGTTTGTATACTATAATGTTACAATTTTCCTTCACTGGAACCAACAGATCCAAACTTGTCCCAGCATGACCATGTCCCTCTACACAGAGCAAGCCACAATCCAGACATGGGGTCTGTCTCAAAACCTACTGAGCTGCCCTCTGCCTACCTAGACAGCTGCCATACGTAGAGAGGATTCTGACTGATATCGAGATTTAGAGGGCAGATTACGAAGACGCTCGAGTTGGACAGCGACTTGCGTAGTAAGCTAAATCAGTTAGTTAGCAGCAGGCCATTTGAAATAATTGAGGTGTGAGGCATCACACCCCAGTTAACGTCTCATAAAAATAAAGAAATAGAGAAATATTTACATTTGACAATAACTTTGCTGACTAGGCCACTCGCTGCTGTGGTTTCGTCCGCCTATTGAATTTCTTTTGTGTGAGATGCTGTGCCGCAGTGAATGCTGGGGTTGCTGCAGAGCTTCCTCGATATCTCAGTAGGCTGTATTTTGAGGCGTCTAAGAATTGAGACAGGCGCAGACGCATCCGAATAGCCTCCCCAGACAAGTGGAGCGTATTATAATAGCGAAGGGGAATACATCAGGAAGGACACGTATGGGTGCAGTGGTCAGGTGTCCATATGGTGTCTCGTACAGCTGGAAATTGTGGACCACATGTTATTTTCATGGTGGAACATTCTGAAAAACACTTGATTCAATTCCCGGGTTTGGTCTATAATTCTCAGAAATCAGGCTCTCTGTCCGTCTGGCCACTTGTCTGATTAGTGTTGGTCATCGGCACCACTTTCACCATGACATTATCGGCTTGATTCTTGGAACTAAATGGTCATTGGATTACGCTGGATTAGTGGATTGACCTTTGGTTAATATCATCATTACTCTCCTAACTGCAGGATGTAAAAAAGTTCACCCTTTTCATTTAAAACTTTTTTGTGGTCACTGTACAAAAGTTGTTTCCTTAATTTAAATAAAAATGAACTTCAATGACAAACCTATATAGACCTATTAGCCATAACATTAACACCAGTTGCAAAAACAGCTGTCACAATATCTGGCACCATGTTGGCAACTGATCCTTCTGTAGATCCTTCAGCCTTCACACCCTCTGCAGATCAGTGAGCCTTGGACTCCTATGACCCTATTGGCGGTTTACTAGTTGACCTTCTTTGGGCTCTTTTAGTAGGTATTAACCACTGTATACTGGGACACACTCCACAAGATGAACTGCTTTTGAAGATGATCTGACCCAGCCGTCTAGACATCACAATTTTGGTCCTTGTCAAAGTCACTTAGATCAGATTTTCTTTTTACAGTAGCACCTGTCAAGGTGTAGGATGTTGGGCAGAAAGTTAACAGTCAGTTCTCAGGTATTGGAAGCAGGAAAAACAGGCAAACATAAGGATCTTGGTGATTTTGACGAGGGCCAATTTGTGATGTCTAGACGACTGGGTTAGAACATATCCAAAAACAGCAGGTCTTGTTAAGAGTGTGCAAAGCTACTTAAGGCTCACTCGTTTGCATAGGGTGTGGAGGCTAGTTTGACTCATCTGATCTCACAGAAAATCCACTGAAGGATCTGTTGCTAATGTCCTGGTCTCAGACACCGCAGAACACGTTCAGAGGTCTTGTGGAGTCTCGACTGGTCAGTTCAGGTCAGAGCTGTTTAGGCAGATGATGTTGACTAAATATATTGTAAACATGTCTTTAAGTATTATACCGATCATATGATATGATATTTTTGCCATGTCACCAAACTCCAAGGGAATCTATTTTATACCCACGTCACCTCTCAGTTCATCACAAACACCTACAATATCTTTTCTTCACCTTCTCTTTTCCTCCAGTCATGGAGATTCGTGATGACTGAGCAACACAGTGTTTATAGTATCATCTAATATTTTGATAAAAAAATCCTACTGATGCCTAACCCATTACACTTTATCGTGATTAAACTGACTGTTACTCCGCAGTTTAACGTTTTTCGTGACTCCTCATGAAAGGATCAGTTCAATCCTCTTACGTAACCTATTCACTGTGATAATGCTGCCAATACGTTTAAATAAAATACAACTGAAAGACTTTAAATTGAACTTCAGTGTTGAACGTCTCTAATTCACCAAATAATGCCACTGCATAAAGACAGACATTTTTCTCTAAAGTCTACTGTACTCGGTAGCTTTTTATATCCAGAGGTTATAAAGACCTTCTCCAAATGCACATGGGATCATTTGTACTTGCAAATGTGAGTGAAGTGCTTTAGTCTTTGGCGTCCTACCCTGTTTCAGACTGATGGCAGTGCTGGCAGAAAGACAACCTTCCCATGTGATCCTCATCCACATTGTGGGTGTCTCGAGTTTTCAATCGAGTCTAAACAATAGATGTATTGAGTGACTGAGTTAACCCATTAAACCAAGTAGCATCCAGGCGTCTGTATTGGTTTGCAGAGGATACAGTGTATTCCTGTTGTTTTTATCACTTCATGTTTACAAGGTCTACATGTCGAGTATAAGCTTTCTTTACTATTATTTTTATGTTTTTCGTCTGTGCGTCCGTCAGAGAGACCTGAAAATGCAATATCTTTGGTTTAACGTTTGTAGCATTCATATGTAGAGGTGCTTAAAAAAAATAGATTCTTTAAAGACTTGCGATTCCTAGTCCTGGCGATTCTGAATCAATTAAAAATGCCCAAAAATCGATTTAAAATGCGTTTTATTTCTATTTTATTGTTTATTGTAAGTTTTATTTTATTGTACTCCCGCATTACGTGTCCACTGGGCCACCGTAGAAGGGACCGTCTAGGCCACCATACAGCAAGCTAGTTAGTCTGCTAACTTGTTAGTGGACTCTATTCAGACAAAATGATACAAAATATGAACACAGTAATGCACTATGACTTTAAAGTCTGTGTTTTATTTTCAGTTAAAGGTTAACGCACTGTGATAGACTGAAGTCTATGTTGATTTTTGTATTCATATATTTTGAGTTTGTTAATTGTATATTATGATATGTTTATTGATAGATTTTTTTTAATTTAAGAAAAAGCCAGACAGCTAAGTGAACCTAATATTGGTCATTTAAGTTACAGAATTTTATCACAATCTTATTTTTGGTTTGAATATAAAATGATGCAAAAAGATTTGATGCACTAAGCAACCTAAAAATATTGTTTGAAATAAACATTCTATTTTTTACATTGCCTTTATCTCGTTAACCACAGAATTTAAACAAAATTTATAAACCATGTGAATAGAAAAACATTCCTGAATCGAAAATCAATTCTCAATTGAATCATAACTCCAAAAATCAGAATCTAACTGAATCACCAGACACTAAGAGATTCGCAACCTTATTCATATAGAATCAAGCATCGGATAAAATTCTGCTTTCTGTTTGCACAGTTCCCTTGGTGACTTCATCACAAGGTTCAACCACCACATTTACCCCTCTCAGCCTGTCTAAAACATTTTTTAAAAAAAAGCTCAGTTTGATTGCCTTTTAAAATGATAATAAGTCACTGCTCGCCCCACCCACCTCTACCGTGGGGCGTTCCCATAGACGTTTATATGTAAATGCTGTATGTAAACATGTACAGTTGTCTTTAAAGCCAGGGAGTTTAGAGTTCAGAGTTTTTAGCCTGGGAGTCTCTGTTACAACGTGTGCTAGTCTGTGTCCCCGACAGCGGAGCAGTTCCCTGCTCATCCCTCTTAGCTTTTTCTGTTATACCCATGGATCAGACACTTTGAAGAAAAAATAGGACACAGTGTTTCTCAAGCCATGGGTAGAGATACCATAGGTGGAAATGGGAAGTGATGTCATTTTAATGAGCCGACTAGTTATGTAACAAAGAGAGCCAAATCTGTACGGCTTGTCGAGTCGCGTGTTTGCTGAAATCTTGTCGTATTAAACAATTTATAGGTTTTTAGACACACCAGATGCCTTTTCTTTTTTTCAGTAGAGCGCAGACGTGTGCTTTAGTGAACTGACGTCTTACAGTCCTTACAGTGTCTCGCTTGCTTACTGTAATGTCTGCTACATACCACACAACAACCTCTGTAGTCCGGGATCAGAAACACTATATTACTGAGTAAAATGACCAACTAATCAATACCACAAAAACACACACAGTGCTACTGTATGCCTGTCATCCGCTTTCTTGTCCTGAAAATTACATTTGAATTCTACAGGATCTCTCCCATTGATGTGTTCATCAATTTTAAATAAATAATAATAATTCTGAACTACTTATCTGGGCAATTAATTTCCTCACTTCTACAGGCACAGTGTCTGAAGCTTTTAGGTTTATGCTCACATCTACAATTCCACCCTAAAACACATTTACCTTTCCACCTTAAAATGGCACATTCGTTACATTGAGTCTTAGTAGATTTTTTGAGTTAATAGGTAATAGAAAGGTATTAAAGTATACTTAAGAAAGTTAGATAGCAGCTGCTTACACACAGAGCCTTGGCCTGTACATCTTACGCACCTTAACGAACACGTAAGCCACGTGACCAATAATTAGCGCAAGGCAGGCAAACGAGTGGGATATTTACTAACAAGGAATGGTATGATCCACTTTAGGGGTGTGTGAAATTACAAGGTTCTCCCAGGCATGGATCCTGTAAATCTATTGTAATGTTCAATATTATAGTTTAAAAGGATATATAAATATATCCTAAAGAAATATATAAATGTTTTGCCCCCCCCCCTCCACCAATACTGTTTTCCCCCTTCAAGTACATGGGTTCAAATATTAATCAGGGGGTTCATACCCCCCAACCCCCAACTGTGTACTAGTATTAGCTTTCGATCCACCAGTACAGATACATTTGCCTGTAAAACACTTAGTATTGCTTGCTTTTTTTAGAAAGAGAAATATAGAGTACCAGAAACACTGCCACACCAGTCTAGTACTTGGTAGGCTCCCCTCGGGGTGTGGACTCCACAAGCTTGCCAAAATATTATGTGCGCAATGAACACCAGACGTCCTGCTGAACGGTCCACAGCTCTGTTGTAATCCGAGTTGTGTGAATGTCAAAACTAAACCGCAATTTGGCATCCCTAGACGTGTGTGCTGGTGCATTGTGACAGACGTTATCATCTCCGTGTTTACCTTTAAAGAAGACGACTCGACGCATCACTCAGATGTAATTCGAGTGTAGCCAAAAACCTGGTTCGCTGTTTACCAGTGACAGTAAAATGAGAAGGGCCCTAATTACCAAAATGATTGAATTGTGAGCCTTTTTTCTGATTAAACCGAGGCTAATGTGTCCACATGACAGTGATAGACGAGGAATTCTGTACAGCACATTGGCCTGCTCCTCTGCTAAATACTAATTTCTTCGCCAATCGTCCTTTCTCCGGGGACACGCCGGCTGCATGCACAAGCTCTATTTATAGCTGCGTTCCAAGGCATGAGTTGGATACGGATTTCGTTTCCCCTCCTCTCTCTTTTTTTGGCCCGGTGTTGCAATAATTGAACAATAGCGAGACAGAGAAGAGTAAGCCTCTGTATAGGCATGAGCTCTCAGCAGAGACACTAAGGAGTAACACGGTCATGTAAGCTGAAGAGCCGCGGTTCCCATCTCAACGCCCTCTTTAACGCTAATGAGCTAAGATTGATGATTTCGATGCCTCCATTGTAGATTACTCCAGTGGAAGAAACAGAAGCTTGGTCTACCAGCTAAATGTACATACTGCAGTTGTATGTTTACTGTGGTAAAAAGGTAAAATGTCCACATTTTTTATTTCCTAGTGCTAAAAAATAAGGCCAGATGCCATGTACACAAAAGTGCAAGAAGAACTGGTGCAGACAAGCCTTTGCAAAATACGTACATGGAACTGTGTGTCCTTCTGTGGATGTCCTGCGGGATCGGGACCAGACGGGCTAGCCTTCACCCCTCAGACACGTCAGTGAGCCTTCGGGAGCCCGTCACTAGTTCACCGGTTGTTCTTTCTTGGACCACTTTACAGTATATTGGACACACCCTAGAAGACCGACTGTTTTGAACATCTGACCCGGTCGTCCAGGCATCTTGTCAAAAATGACAGCTTCTTAGACTTGCCCATTTTTCCTGCTTCCAACACATTAACATCAACAACTGGGTCTACATTTGCTCCTTGATATGTCCTGCACCCTTTACAGAAGCCATTGTAACAAGATAATCAGTGTTATTCAGTGGTTTTGTTGTATCGTGGCTGATCGGTGTGCCTCCTGGTCTGTTTAACCCCATTGGTGTGTCTACAGCGTGAATCAAACGTCGAAGGACACATGACCACCTTCCTATTGGAAAGACTTGCTAATGATCTAGTATGGTGGCTTCCAAGATGGCGGCCATGTTTTAGACCTCGGTATTTCTGGCGTATTCAGATGTGTCATTTTCCCTTTCGTTTCTAAAATTAAACGTTTTCTGACTTTTGATACACCCTGTATAGTTATGAGTTGACCTAAGATAGACTTTTTTCTTCATAATGTAAACAGAGAGGCGTTTTCAGTCCTGTTCTGGGGGAAACCTGTCGCCTTAATAAAATCCCTCAGTGATACTAAGCCCCAAGTAAATAAATGTTTTGTGTCACCATTCTTTAGATACATTAGAAACCACTGGATTAAATTCCTGCTTTGTTTCTGAGACACATCACTGTCTTCCTGTAAACCAGTAAAATATTGAAACCATGTCCTTATTCATGCAGTCTCCAGAGTGTGTGCGCTCACCTGCACACCGCTGTATGGTATTTAGTCTGTTTTTAGTCTGTTTATGTCTCTTCAGTAGTTTCATTTCTCACCTGGTTCATTGTGATCTTAAGCGATTGTAGAGCTGAAGAATGGCGTCAACAGGAGACACCGTGTTTCTAGAATATACTCTCTCTCTCTCTCTCTCTCTCTCTCTCTCGTTTTGTGCTGTCGTGTTGGTGGAATATTCTCCACGGGTCATTTGGAAGTGTGGGCCGAGCTTCAGCTTTTTACTGAATCCTTTCCAGCTCGTAATGGCGTAGGAGCAGGTGGTGTGTCATTACTTTAATTCAATTTTAATTCTCCCTCTTAGCGCACATGACTCCCGGGTTTGGCTAAGCTCATGACTTTGGATTAAACAGCAGAGTTGTGCAGCATCCGTCCGTACTTAACTCCTAATCGAGGTTTATAGCTGTGATCTTCTGACAACACGACTGCAGGTTTCAGTGTACCTACACACAGGAACTGGGCTGAGTCGGGCTGAGCGCCGAGCCTGATGAGGCGGTTCTCTGTAATCTGCAGCAGCCCGTGAGTCAACGCTGAGTGGTTGTGGTTGCCTGGAGATCCTCCTTCTTTTCCTCCTCCTCTTCCTTCTTCTTCTCGTGTGTCATCAAGAGAAGACGTTCTGTCATTTCTGTCGTGATCCTGTGTTTATAACGAATGGCCGAATGACCTTAAGGCTTTATGATGGAATGGCCGACTGTTGGTTATAGTTTTTTTTTTATTTGGGTGAACCTGTATTTATCGAAAAAAGTAATATATTTATATGTATATTTTTCCT
Source organism: Duopalatinus emarginatus (assembly GCA_028565595.1). Taxonomy (NCBI): domain Eukaryota; kingdom Metazoa; phylum Chordata; class Actinopteri; order Siluriformes; family Pimelodidae; genus Duopalatinus; species Duopalatinus emarginatus. The sequence continues at coordinate 1,929,532 of JAOVVF010000022.1, forward strand.
TCCATCCGTCATGTAAATTCCGATGTAGGTTTCAGAACGTGTAGGAAAACGTAAACGAGCTTTAACGAACACGTCATGAATCTACCGAGAAAATTAGTCGTTAGGCCCGGGAATCCTGTTGCCATGGCAACCTAAACCATCCCCTAGTTGTACAGGGAGCGACTCTCTCACTCACACACACACACACACACACACACACACACACACACACACACACACATTTACCGGTGTCGGATTATAGCACTGTATTACGGCAAATGGGGGTGATTACATTACTAGAGTCTCTGTCTCTCTGGGGAACAGAACGAAGGGGGTTTGGTATAATATATGACTTTTTACATTCTTTAAGCATAGATGGATAGAAATGTGAGTTTTAGGCTGTAGTACTGTTTTATTTATTTATATTTTAGAGGGAAAGGCGTTTTATTTCTGCTAGGTACGGTTTCAGGAAAAGTGCTTGGCCCCCTAATGTACTTGTAATGTTCAGTGTGTGCAGTTTTTGTGTATCCGTCAATCATGCGTGCTTATTTTATTTCAATTTTCACACCAAATAATGTCTTTCGTGTCTTGCGATTCATGCCAGTCATTGTAAAATAATATTCATGCTTTGTATAAAGAGCTCAACAGTACACCGGTACACCAGTTCTAATACTTGATAGGAGCTTAAGACTACGGAAATACGACGGGATATGGACTCCATGAGCATGTGGATATATTCTGTAGGCAATGAACTCCTGCAGTGGAACAATCTACAATTTTAGTGCAGGGGTTGGCATCCTTTTACACTCAAAGAGCCATTTGGAGCTGGTTTCCATGGAAAAGAAAACGCTGGGAGCTGCAAATACTTTTCGCCATTTTTTTTTTTACCTTTACACTTTGAACTATGAAAAACTGTAGTGTGTTTGTATAACTATAGTGTGTTGCTTATGAAATCCATGAAGTGCTACAGAGAAAATGAAATTTTATTTATGTAATGAACACACTTTGAACTTTGAAATGCAGTGAGCCGTCATCTTTAAATCGACTTTGGGCTTGTAGAGCGTGTAGCACAGCCTTGGCCTGAATTTAAAAAATAAATTTGGAAAAAGATCACTATTTCACTGAACAATGAAAAATAAATATTTGCAAAATATCTGCATGAATATTTATTTTACCTGGTTAATGGGACTTCAGCTCCTCAACCTCTGCACACAGCGTCTGTAAATCAGGGCTGTAGGACATCTCGATAAATGCACAGGTTTTTGATGGCTTTCGGCGAGTGCGACTCATATACAAGTACAATAAAAAACAAACTAACACAAATAAAATACACTTCAATTGAATACTTATAATTTATTTTCCCGAGCCACAGCATAAGGATGAAAGAGCCGCGGGTTGCCGACCCCGGTCTAGTGACTTAAGTAGGAACGGAAAAACCCCCAAATCACATGAGTGTTCCTTTAACTATAATTTGGTGGCTCATTGTCCTTTCAAAATGACGCCAAACCCATCAGAATGGATGCAGAACATGAACTGGTGTAACTCGTCAGAAAGGAGACACATAGTGTTCACCTGTCAGAGACATTTGTAGACGTACCAGGGGTCCCATGGAATGCTGACAAAGGAACTCCATGCCGTATTAAAGCTTCTATAGATGTCTGTCGTTTTACATACACACTGGCGGACACAAACCCTGATGTGCAGAGTTGGCGTTGCTGCCTATTCTCATCTGTACCAGTTTTCCTGCCACGTCAGCGGGCACATTTTATGAAAATTTTTAAAACCATGTAACGTTTTTTTTTTTTAGCCTCATGATTCACGTCAGTCAAATGAATATGCATGCTTTGTATAAAGAGCTCAGGAATATATGCGTGGTGTCTGCCCACAGCATTCGCTCTCCATAATTTACTGTTGAGTAATATGGAAAGTAAGACGCAGAGCAGCCCATAATACCAGCCTGTCACCTTTAACTGCACCGTTCCTCTTTAAGATGATCACACATTTAAAGGATTACTTGGTGGGTCTGCCATGCTCACAGCTCTTTCGCTTGTTTCAGTAAACGAAAGCTTCGAGTTAGAACGTGATCAGACAGAACCACGTTCATTTCTGATTGTTTTATAACGTTCTGATCTGCACAACACTTTATTAAGAGGTGAATTAAACCTGTGCCGTCTTCATCATCGCATATTTGACATGTTTTATTCAACATCTCCAGGGGCGATTAGTGCAGGTTTCTATAATCTCTTCCTCATCTCCGTTTCACATCTTTTTGAATTTTTTAAGGCACAAGCTGTCAGACCAGCTTTGGCAATGATGCAGGGAAAGTGGTTTTTATACCACTGTGCTGATGTAACAGGTGTCTCGAAGGGCACTCGTCGTTCACTCGTCCTAGTCTAAGAGACCACGCCTAACATGGGACTGACATATAGAGGCCACTCCTCCCAGTGGGGCAGCCGTAGCTCGAACTCGAAACGGTCTTGTGTCCGGAATGTGTGCCGGTTTGATCCACTGTACTGACAAGACATGACTGAAGTGCACTTGAGGAAGTGAAAGCGAATCTACTCTTCTGACCACTGTGCAGTGGAATTTGACCATCTGTGCAATGAACACTAGGGGGCAGTAAGAACACATGGCCAGAGTGGTGAGCAGCCACTATGTGCAGCGGTTGGGGGTTAGGTGCCTTCGTCAAGGGCACTTCAGTTGAGTCTTGTCAGATGCAGGGATCAAACCAGAGATCTTCTGGCAGTTCACAGGCCTATGGCGGGCGCTGACTAGCAAGACACCACAAGCTATCCTAGGCATGTGGGTAGGGCCAGCCGTCTGCTCCAGATAAGTGTGCTTACTGCCCCTTGTGTGTTTGCATTCATTTGTGTGTGTGTGTGTGTGTGTGTGTGTGTGTGT
>JAOVVF010000022.1:1936988-1948820 GCA_028565595.1 Duopalatinus emarginatus
GTGTGTGTGTGTGTGTGTGTGTGTGTGTGTGTGTGTCCTACAAGTTACAACAGTTTATGTCCTGCGTTCATTCTGATAGGTTTGTCCTCGTCTAACAGGACAATGCACCACCACATACGTCTAGAGACACCAGATTATGGTTAGAGGAACACTCATCTAAGTTTGGGGTTTAGTCAGTCACACCTAAGTCACCAGATCTCTGTGTTATTGAACACATCTGGGATGCCATGTGATGCGTTGTGGAACACAGAAATCCTCCACCTCAGACTACAACAGAATTGTGGAGCATTGTGCAGGAAGTCTGAAGTTCATCACCTGCTGAATATTTCCGCAATCTTGTAGAGCCCATGCCCTGTCTGGGACCTAGCAAGTATTAGACTGTTTTTCTGGCATTTCAGTGTACATTATGAAAATATTTGAAGAGAAAAAAAATGTCCTGGAAACATTAGCGAGGTGTCTGTGTGGGCCGAGGTTAAGCCTCTGAGATGTGCACAAATACACACATTTTGTCTTGTGGAAAAGTAAACTTTCTGACTTTCTGAGTAGTTGAAAGGGTGTTTTCTGTCTTCTGTTGTGAGCTTTAGTTGAGTGTAATGTTTATTTGTCTTACTACCTCAGTAAAACATGCACCAATCAGCCATAAGATTAGCAGTGCAGATTAGCATCAAAACAGCTCTAGCGGTAGATCTGCGGTTTACCTTCTCACTCCCAAGCATGTGTGGGTCTTGGTCTCTCATGACCCTGTATCTGGTACATCGGTTGTCCTTCCTTGGACCACTTTTGGTCGGTACTAACCACTGTATACTGGGACACACCCCACAAGAGCTGCTGTTTTAGAGATGATTTAACCGAGTCGTCTAGACATCACAGGTCCTTTTTAAAGTGAGCAGTCACTTCTCAAAGTTGATGTGTTGAAAGCAGGAAGGGCATGTGTAAAGGCTTTGACAAGGGCCAGAATGTGATGTCTAGACAGATCGTCTACACAAAACAGCGGGATGTTGTGGGCTGGGTCTCAATACACAATGGTAAGTACCATATCAAAAATGGTCCAACTGAAAAAGGAACCAGCAACAGGACAGCTGAGTGATGTGCGTACGGGGTTTCGGATACCACAGAACACACGTGTCTTAACAGGTCCAAACCATTTCTGCAGGTGGTGTTAATGTTATAGCAGATCGCTGTATGATTAAAGGATACGTTGACGTGTGAGCAAAGTGTCAGGCTCAGGACTTTTTTTTTTTTTTTCCCCGTTCATCCGACACATGTCCCCTCAGCATCCTCCATTATCTCCGTCTCACGTTCTGCCTCCCTAATGACCTCCTTCTGTCTAAAATCCAAACTGTGAGCTCTTCTGAACGCCTGCTGGTGTGCTGTTGTCGTGTGATAAGCTGAGTTACGTGCGTGCCCCTCCCTGTAGGTTGAGTCTCTGGAGTGCATCTTCGACGGGCCGCCCACGGTGGCGAGCGAGGAGAGCCCTCTCCTCAGCCCCTCCACCCCGTACCAGGTAACAGCACCCAAAAACGCGGGAACTGGACGCAGCCATCAGTGTGCGCAGCGGTCGAGTCCGATGTTGTGTCTCGTCACGTGGTCGTGCTGTAGTGTGGCTGGGCTGAAGCCGTGTTGCCGCAGATGCAGGCTTTGTGTCCGTGCTAGATGGCGCAGTTCCCGACGTGCATGACTTGTGTTTGTGTGTACATGTTTGTCCGAGAAGCTTCTGGCCACCAGTTGTTGCTTCTTGCTGATAATGGAGTATATCAGTGATGCTCAGAAGCCTTCGCTTCTCACATGCATGGCTATGTCAGTGTTTTAGCGTTACGAGGTGTGAATGCTGCCCTGTAAATGTCCCCAGTATATACGTTTTTAACGATGGATGAGATACAGTAAATCACTAATCACGCCATGTGGCTACGGGAATAAGAACTAGTCAACACGGCGCTGATCACGTGAGCCCGAGTTGTTACGATTACCAGAAACGCCACAAGTGTCAACGTCACCGTTGGCTCACTTTCTCTCCTAGAAGAAGAGAGCTGCCTCCCATTTTTCCCGTCAATGACGTCAGCCCCGATACGTTTATTTCCCCCCCTGTTCTGGCTGCCGAGTAGAAACGGATAAGACCCCACATTAGAGAATGCATTAGCAGGATGATGCGTCAAAGGCGAAGAGACAAGACCAGCTCGGCGTTCCGCACCCTCCGGCCGGATTTGAGACGAGAAAAAGACGAGGACGAGCAGGACGCGCATCACAAGGTGGCTCTCTGGGACTAGAAAGAACTTAACAGCGCCGAAGTGGACCAGATCTGCAGTGTTCTGAGAAGACAATCGAGAGAGGGGGAGAGAGAGAGGGAAAGAAAGAGAGAGAGAGAGAGAGAGAGAGAGAGAGCGAGCGAGAGAGAGAGAGAGAGAGATCGTTCAAGGCGAGTCAGGTGTCCAATCTAGGTCTGCTCTCACGCTTCCTGCTGACTCATTTGGAGCGTTTCAGAGAGGCAAATCAGGCTGCTCTGCCCCGAGCGCTGAGCGAGAGAGGAAGAGATGTGGTTTGGAAATGAGAGAGGAGAGAGGGAGGTGAATAAAGCAGCGATTTAGGGATGGAGACGTTATAAGAAATCTCTCTCCTGCTCTCTGTTTATCTCCCTCACTTACAATCTCGCTCGCTCTCTTGCCGCAGCAGCAGTGTGCGTCAAACAGCCACTGCCTCTCTCTCTCTCACACACTCTCACACACATACGCTCTCTCACTTACTCTCTCCTTGGACTCATCACAGGTTCATGTAACCTGAAAGAGATGTTTTTATCTCTGATGTAAAGTCCTGCAAAAGCAGTCTTTGAGATGCTCGCGTAGGGAGACTAAAGCCGAGCCGCACGTCGTCGGAGCGCGAACCTTGCACTCGCGCCCCGAACCCGAGCTCATCATGCTCAACTCGGTGTGGTACGCCAAAAAGATGGGCCGACGCATCATGGGCACTCTGAGGAGAACCAAGAGGCTGCATCTGCACTTGTTGGTAAGTCCGGTCCCTGCCAGGTGAGATTGAGTTACAGCAAAGTGTGTTTGTTGGATCCGGTGTGCACAAGCACACGCTCCGTGTTGATTTTCGATGCCGTGTGCGTGTGTCTGTGTGTGAAGGTATTTCAATAAAACTGCTAATAACTCCATTGCCATCTGTTGATTCGGATACTTTGCTTCGATTTATTGGTAGCCATTTGTTGAAACGGTTCTAGGGGATGAAATAATTGATCAGCAGGAAGGCTGGCGTCTGTTTACAGTCTGGTTGTGCTTTGATATAGGAGCGGTGCGTCATTCTGAGCTGGTACGTCATGCCGTGCAAAAAGAAGAAAACCCCATTCCTAACGTGTTCATCTCATTACCAGTAAACGATAAGGCGTGTGCTTTATTCTATGAGTTGGATGGCAGCAGCTGTGTGTGATGATGGTCTAATGGAGAAAACGTGGAAACACATACCTCCCCCCTCCTGCTGCCTGGCAACCTGCGTGCTCATGTCATGCAGCAGTGCTCGGGATCCTTTACACACGTAGACACGCAGACATACACACATACGCACACACACACAGACACACACAGGTTGTTTGCTAAACGAGTCCCATGTTAGTGACGTGGGGGGGAACAAAACTCGTTTTGCGGCATTTTCTCCAGAAACGCAACGTATTGCGCAGATACCTCCGCCGTCTGTTGCTGTGGAGACGTAGGCGTTTAATGGAAACGCCACCCGTGTAAAACATGATTACATGTAATCTTTAGCGCGTTGTTGTTTTGATCAATAGATAAAACTGCCCTTAGGAGGACATGCTGATTTTCTGCTAAATTCCTCCGTCCTCCGAGTTCGGACTTGTGCATCTTTCAGACTGTGGATTCATTGGTGAAGGAATAATGGGCACAAAATCAGTTCATACTCACAGGCAGGGTATAAAAAATTGGGTGTCTATAGAGTATTTTATGACAGGCATAACTCAGATACTGTCTAAGTGTGCGGACAGCAGCCGTTAAAGAGCTCCTCCGCCTACTGAAACACATTAAACGTGTCTATTAAAATATCTGTGTCGTGATTCTGGTTTGATTTTCTTAATTTATTTTTTTTTTGTTATTTCAGTCGTGTGTCACTCTGATGTCACAGGTACTTCACCCCAGTTACCATGTAGAACAATTTCACCTACCTTTAACATGCACCCGGGGCAGCCACGGCTCGAGGTTCTGCCGTACCATCGAGTCAAGTCACAGAGTGCCCTAACCTCCCAACTGCTCCCTGAACACCGTGAATAGGGGTTGCTCACCGCTTTGTATAGGTGTGTTCACTGCCCCTAGTGTGTGCGTATTTCACTGCACGGATGGTTCAAATGCGCAGGTCATATTCCTTTGTGTACAAGCACTGTGGTCAATGGGTGGTCCGCTTTGACACTTCATTCACGATGACTTGTCCACTATCTTAATATGACAGCTTATATTTTAATTATATCTAGAGGTAACTGTGGGTTGAGGTTACGGACCGACCATGTGACTGGAAGGTTTCCAGTTCGATCCCCTATACCGAAAAGACTTACCCGTGAGCAAGGTATCTAACTCCCTAACTACTGTCTGGGCACCGGCTGCTAATGTTTACTGCCCCCTAGTGTGTGCATGTTTCACTGCCTGGATGCGGAGGTCAGGCACAGTTAGATCAATCACTTCACTTTCACTTTAGTAACATTGAAGAATGTATAGTTGAAAAGATGAGAGACCTGGAGACAGACTTAAAGACTAAAGCATCACTGCATCGCTGTGTTTAGATGGAAATAACACAAGGGCCGAATCTTATTTGGACCCAGCAGGAAGTCAGTCTGGATTTTGGGTGATGTTAAGCAAATTGAATTTGCACTGAAGAACCAGTAGTAATATTTAGTGGCATAGACTCCACAAGCTTGTGGAAATATTCTGTAGGCAACGAACATCATACATCATGCAGAGCCATCCACAATTCTGAGATTTGGTGACTTAGATGAGTGTTCTTCTAACCATAAGCTGGTGTCTCTAGACGTTTGTGGTGGTGCATTGTCCTGTTAGAAGAGGACAAACCTGTCAGAATGAATACAGGACATGAACAGGTGTAATGTGTCACACAGTGTTCACCTGTCAGACGCTTGTGGATGTACCAGGGGTCCCATGGAATGCCAGCTAAACAAACCCCATACTAATATGGAGCCATCGCCAGAATATGAATTTTAGCAGAGGCTCATCTGTACCAGATTTTCTGCCATTTCAGTGTCAAGAAATGACTCATCACAGGCAGTAATGGCTAAATAGTTAAAGCTCTGTGTTCCTGATCAGAATGTTAGGGTTCGAGCCCTAGTAGCGGCAAAGCTGCCGTTGTTGGTCACTTGAGCACGGCCTTTGACCCTAATGGTCGACTCCTAACAAGCCGGAATATGTAACATATATGTGACAAGGGCTTCTTCTTCCGATTTATAAATACTAATGTGTAGAGCCAAAAGGCTCGACAGCCTTTTTCTCTGCTGACACTGTGAGAAGAGCTCAGCCATCATAGCCGGGTTGATTCTAACAGGTCCACTGGGGTGTCCAGGTTTAAGATCTCGTTTTCCCAATTTTTCCCAGGGTCATGCTGCTCCTTCCATCTGCCACCACTTCTTTCTCTTGCTCTTTTTTTTATAACTGGCATTGATGCTCCTGATTCATCCAGCGCTGCAGCGTGGTGGTCTAATTGTCAATTAGCAGGGTGACAGGCAGGACGGCTTAGCTCCAAGGAAAGGCTCTAAACGGGTTTTGCAGGGATCCCATTAGATGTGCGCACACAGTATGTTCAGGGGTAATTGGGAATGTATTATTGATGGCCTGCCATGCCTGTCATCAGAGTTTTATCCTTACGCCAGATGAGGAGATGCTCGGCACTTGTCCTGATTGTCATCCACTGAATTCGTAGTAAAAATGATTCAATACCGGCAGTCTGTCCCGGGTTTAACACCTTGGACGTATTAAAACACCTGAAAAACCACTTTTCCAGATTGCTCGAGTATACCTGAAGCCTGTAATTTGGCACCAGGAAGATGATTGTTTTAGTTATTTATTTTTTCCCCTGTAACCGTGTACACTAATAAACATGTCAGCGGATGAAACTGAGGGGCGTGTTTACTGAGGCGTAGCTGCAGGCCAGGGGACCGGAGCCTGAGCAGGAAATCCTGCTGGCTCTCTCTTAGATGTGGGAGCTGTTGCCATGGCTTTGGCTCCCACAGGACTGGAAGCAGAGCCTGGTGACAAAATCACCCGGCCCATCCGACACCTGTGGCACATCTCCGGAAGCTCCTTACTGGAAAGGATCCCCTCGGAGCGTCAGCAGATAAGACGCGGGTTTTTAGCACTGCTATGACCTCGTACAAGCCCGGCGGAATGCTACTGGTGATCCTGAGTGCTTCTAGGATACGAAGGTTTTTGATTTTTATTCATTTCTACCTCCGTTCATTCTAGGACGCGTGTGTCATTTGGCTTTTTGTCTACTCAGCCCTGGTTTCAAATTGAGGACTTGTGCTGAACCCGGCATAGCGAGGAACTGAGCCGCCTGCTGTAATTCAATTGTTGGCCTCCACATTTAGAGTTTGATTGATGCTCTTTGAGGGGCACAAGGATATTACTATAGCAACTGAGGACGATTGACTGTCAGCTCTTGATGAGTTCCACGATTGATTCTTTCTCTAAGCTTGCCATCACCAACTATTCATGAAATATAGTCAGCTGTTACGAGAACTCGTACTTCTGAGTAAATATTTCCTTTCTGGCTCGACTTTTGCTGGGAAACGTTTGCCCCTGCCATATCTGGACTGTTGGGTGCGGCTTAGCGGGCGCAGGGGAGCATGTGAGGAATCCTGGGGTCGCGAGGACATTGCACTGATGAGACCACCAGATACCGCCCAACACAGGAAACTGCTCTCATAATTAAGGAAATTGTTCATCAACGCGCACATTCCCCCTCCGCCTCGGGCTAGATTTGTCTTCGTCGGCGCTCCGGATTCTGGATCGGAGCGCGTTCCCTGGTGATGAACTACATCTTCGGTGGGAACACATTGTACTCTAGGGGGAGTCGTGGTGGCAGCACCAGCTCAGCCCATGGAAGCTCGGTGGGACCCAGACTTCGTCAGTGGTCCATGCGGAGCTCTTGCGAGGAGCCTGCCGAGCCCAATCCGTCTCGCTGGCGCCGCATCCTCAACATCCTCACTCGCCTCAACGCCTTCACCAACTGCGTCATAGCGAGAGTCAATCAGGTAAGAGGCTAACTGTGCAGGATATGATGGGAAAGAACAGGCAAAAGGGTTCAGGAAGTGATAAGGAGAAGCTGTTTAGCTTTTTTAGGACCTGGTTATTTTTTGCTGCATGTTATATCTGAATATTATTTCTAACCTTGATCCTAGTGGTTTTATTTAGCATTATATTAGTTTTGATGGTTAGTAAACAACTCATCGTGCCCATGTTCTGAGATTATGTGCATTAAGACCTAATCAGAAGTCTTTCCCTAATCCCGGAATGCTCTTTTTGGTAATGTCTTGGTAATGTCTATGGTAATGTAGCTTTACATTAAAGCTGATGCGACTTCCATATCAGTCGCTATGGTGTTGCCTCAAAGGATTTGGATGCGTGTCGCACATCATAACGTCATGTGACTTATTTCCCTATTAATTTCCATATCAACACTTTGCGATTAAGACGCGTCTCATGCTTTTGTATGTACTGTATCCAGACAGTGTCAAGGATGTTGGAATATCCATTACCCAGCTCAACCCCGCCTTTTAAAAAGCAGATCAATTCTGGGTCATTTCAAGGTCGGAGAAATAAAGACCAGAGCCTTTTAGCACATAATCCTTCCGCATGATTTCCTCTGGTTTGAGTCAACTCGACCCTTACATTCGCTTTCTGACAGCTGAATGAACATTTGATTGAGTAAACTTTCAAGAATCTGACAGCCAGCTTAAAATAACCCTCTTTTTTTTTTTAAAGTGTATGTGTAAAATTCTCACGTCTCATTTGGTCCATTGAAGCTTGGCTGATGCTGCATCTTCTCTATAAGATTTTTGTTTAGTATTTAGTGTCATCCTTTTATTTTATCATTTGATTCATATATAACTTAATAAACCAAATCATTTCCTGTTTGTGAAGAGCTTTGATTTCTCCTTGACCTCAGAAACAAATTATTTCAGTAATTGGATAGTTGTTGGGCCAACTGCAAACCCGCACAAGCATCTGCACCAGTCCTTTATTTTTGTCTCTCTCTTACCCCTGTGCCCCCAGTCTACCAGACTGTGTCCACAGTGCACCGCTTCCTTGCCCTGACACTTAGTGCTTTTCTATTTGTCTTGCAGATCAAAGGTTTACCAGTCTAACAGGGTTGATCAGCAGTGGGTTTGGTTGCTACTGGTTCTCTCCAGAAGCATTGCTTAAATTAGCCCAGATATCATTGTAAATTTAGTCTTGCGTGGCGCTTTGTCAGTCCGCCTGAGTTACGAGTCTCTTGCATCATTTCAGAGAGGACACTGCTTCGTTCACCAAAGTCCCGTCGTTTTGTTGTTTATCCAAATCATCGGGTATAATTCATCTTAATGGCTTACTAAATGTAAATGACTATATGTAAATTACTGAATGTAAATCAGAGATCCCTACCACGATACAGGTCTTGGCACAGCAGTGGATGATTCACACTGGACACATTCGTGTCACTGTTAAATACCTGTGTAAAATACACGAACAAATTCAAACATCTGCGATTTAATCTACTATTAAATTGCTTTCTCAAATTCTTTTGACACGCCATCTGAATTTCTGAATAAACTGAAGTGCCAGAAAAACTGATACACCAGTCTGACTCATAAAGGGCATTGACTCTTCTGTAGGCATTGACCATACTTCCTACAGAACGGTCCGCAATTCTGTTTGTATTTCGAGGTGTTGAGGCCTGGTGAATTAACTCAATGATGAAACTCAGATGAGTGTTCCTCTAACCATAATTTGGCCCATCAGAATGAATTCAGGACATGAACTGATACCTCGTACCAGGTACTCGTACCACCATGTACCAGGGGTCACATCGAATATCAGCTAAACAAATTTACATGCTATTATGGAGGTACCACCAATCTACATATTTTTTATTACAGTCTGTACCAGTTCTTCTGGTGCTGCAGTATATACCAAGTTCCTGTGAAAGTGAACTATTTGCCTACTGTGCTTGCACACAGAGGAATGTGACCCATCTGTGCAATGAAACACACACACACTAGTGAACACTAGGGGGAAGTGAACATACTTGCCTGGAGCAGGGGGCAACCCCAATCCATGGCGCTCGGGGAGCAGCGATGGGGGTTGGGGAGGGATTTAGGTGCCTTGCTCATGGCACCTCAGTCATGTCTAGCCCTGTGCAGGGATCGAACCTGGGTTCCCTGAACTCTAGGCCACAGCTGCCCCTGCCTTCGTCTTTACCAAATTTTCAGATTGTTAATAACCATATATTTCTTATTCGAGTCATTCAGGGCAGCTGAACTACAGTTTAACCTCGACTGAACTATGTTATTGCCAAAATGTTCAGCTGATATTCAGCTAAGGACGCTATCAGTGACTCGGTCTAGCTCGATATGTTCTTGTAACCTTTTCAGGATCATCTCACAGAGATCCCTGTGGCCTTCGAGCTAAAGGTTAATGACTTGAGAAGCAGAGTAAAATGTCTGGTCTCAGTGTCTGTGCACTAATCTGTGTGCAACGTTCAAGTTATTTGTAATAATGACCTGGAAGGTACTAAATCCTGTTAAATAGATTCTCATGGGAGTCTGTTATCCATCATTCACACTTCTTAACCGACTTCAGCTGAGGTAAAAGTATTCAGATATTATAGCGTTAGATTTGATGCTTGTAAGGACCAGGTGTTATTTTAAATATCCACCTGCTTGGCAATTGGGCTTATGTTATGAATACTGGGGTCCCATCTTATGTAGAAACTTCAAGCACCACATTTTAATCCCAGAAGTTTCAGATATACCCGATAATGTCTATAGGTATTGATTTGCTTCAGTTCACCTTTCTCTAAACATACGTTCATAGTTGCTAAACCTGCTCCGATTTCATTAATGACAGTAAAAAGCTGTTTGTAAATCGAAAACTTGACAATAACATTTCCAACGCTTCTGTGCTGGTCCACTAGGTGGCACTGGAATTGTAGGATTTGCTAAAGTTATCCTCATCAAGTCTGAATTTAGATTTACACTAAAGTGCCAGAAAAACTAACAGACAAACCTATGCAAGCAACATAGTCTGGTGGTGGCTACATAAAGGTATAGGGTTTGATTAGCTCGCGTTCCATGGGACCCCTGGTACATCGTCTCTGACAGGTGAACACTGTGTGTGTTTCCTTTCTCACAAGTTCCACCAGTTTATGTCCTGCATCCATTCTGATGGGTTTCTACCCAGACAATGCACCACCACACATGTCTAGAGACACCAGATTATGGTTAGAGGTATACTCTAACACACCTTATCACCATATCTCAGCGTTATCAAGCACATCTGGGATGCCATGCATCCTACACCTCGGAAAACAATAGAATTCTGGACTGTTTTGCAGAAGTATTTTTGTTGGTTACAAAATATATCCACCAGCTCATGGAGTCTGTGCCCTGTGGGACATCTGCAGTATTAGACTGGTTTACCAGTTTTTTTGGCACTTTATATATGTGATTTTCTTAAACTCCCATGGTAAGCAATATAAATGTTTGTGTAAATATGCAAGTTATGAGATCTAAAGTTGACGCTGCTGCTTGAGTCATATATTTTATGTTCATATATTGAAATATATATTCACATAGAGATAGTTAGGTGTGGGGAACTCTAATTGTAATACGACACTGTGATGTCTTCTGAAGCGTTTGTTGTATCAGCATTCACCAGGTTAAAACCTCACCTTGAAAGTGTCCAAGAAATACGGCTTAAAAGACTGTTTAGCTCCGCCCATGCTGTCGTAGGTGTTGCACGTGTGACGTCTGTGGTGGACAACAACACTAGTGGATGCACTCACGGTGATGCAAAAAAAAAAAAAAGGGGGCGGGGGGGGTTCATTTTCTTATGATATCTAGTTAACCAAACTGTCACTGCAGATTCATCAATCCAATTCAGAAATATAATGGGAATCTGAATATCCAGCACTGGGAAATTCCCAGTCCAAGTCATCATAATGGTGATTTAGCACGGCGTTGTTCACTGTGATGTCACAAGCTTGCATTTGGGAATTTCCATAGTGAGCTCGTTTTTTTCCGTCAATGTAATTAAAATCATTAATTTTAAATTAAATGTTAATTCAAGTTTATATAGTTCAGTATCTGAAACAATGCGAAATCACCAGGAGGGTCCGTTAGGTAGTGTTTAGCCTTTAAGGCTCCTCAAACCCACACCTACTTCTTCTCCGGTCCAATAACTCGAGCTGTCATGTCAACACTATCTCGGCTGTTGCTGTATTATTTATCTCTCCGTTCATAATTTACCCGGTGTAAATAGCCTTAGGATCCACACACGGTGACAAGCCATCTGTCATGAAGCCACTGACATTGCCAAGAATGTGTGGGTTTTTTTTATTTATTTTTTTAGGATGTAGTACTCAGATTAGCACTGATACCTGAATGGAAATGTTTTGAAATCTGCAAAAGCAATCTCGTTCATTTCTGCTAAGTAAGTAAACCAGTCTGTAGAGAACCATCCTGGATTTGTCTTGAACATGAGGAGAACCTGTACATGCGCCTCATCGAATCATCCCATAAAAATGTACAGGCGTGTGTGTGTGTGTGTGTGTGTGTGTGTGTGTGTGTGT
>JAOVVF010000022.1:1975573-1990172 GCA_028565595.1 Duopalatinus emarginatus
TGTCCCACACAGAGTGGAGAAAAAAGAGAGAGCAAGGTTAAAAACAGTCAAGTTCAACTCTAAATCACGAGAGAAAGGGGTAAGTGCACAAGAGCTCGCACACAATTACACAGCGATGGGTGTCATACTTGACCTTAGGAGCCGTACAAAAAAATGGATTGAGGTCAAGTAAATTAAATCTTAGGCAAAAAAAATCTCAGGTAAATTACTGATGCTTCACTTAGGAGCGAATGAATCTCAGGCTAGAGTATAGCATCATAAAAAATATTTAGGCTAGAGTATGACTATAAATGTTTTTGTGCTAGAGTATAGCTTCATAATTACATCTAGGTTAGAGTATAGCTTCATTATTAAACATATGCTGCATTACAGATTTATAATTAAATTTAGGCTAGAGTATAGCTTTATAATTAAATCTAGACTAGAGTATAGCTTTATAATTAAATCTAGGGTAGAGTATAGCTTTATAATTAAATTCAGGCCAACATATAGCTTCATAATTTATTAAATTCATGCTCAAACACATTAGTTTGGGTCACATTTGCAGATGTATATTTTCCTATGATGATATCCATCTCTGACTTAAATTTCCAAACAGGAAGAACACTGTATTGAAAATGGCTTCATATTAATCCTCTGTCAGAAATCAGAAAACAGCTGTCACCAGGAATTTATCTTTTTGACATTTTCAGTATTAACTCACACAAGTCTTGCCTGACTGTATAAATGTACTGTAATGCACTAATGTGTGTGATGAGTTAACAGCATGTTCAACAGCGCCTCCTGCTGGCCCACTCGATATTTAAAGTTCTTTATAACACCAATAACAGCAGAGTTTGCATCCAAACTGTATTCACCCTAAAGCTAACACCCCAACCAGGCATGCATGAGCAGAAAACAGGACAGATACACTTGCCATTGATGACGGACTGCTCGTATTACCGTACACCACTCGTATTTCTCCACCCTCACTCACCTTCCCTCACCTCGTCCCTTCCCTCCGCTTGCCTATGCTATGCTATGCTGTCTGTCAACTACAAACTGCTGAAACTGAACCTTGTGGATGTGTTTCTGGTTTTGTTTAAATGTAAAATCTTTGGTGTATTGGTGACTTTTTTTTAAATTGTTGTTTATTTGGTTTTGTTTATTTTTTTATATGGGATAAAACTTTATTTTCACTTGAATACTACTTTATCTTACTACTTTGCTTACAGTCACCTAAAACTTTATAAAAACTGGTTTAGCACAGTCTGGTTAATGTGTGAAATTGTCACAGCAGTAGATGAAAAATCTCCGATAATAATAGAATAATAATTTATAAAAGAAATCATGAACATATAAAAAATAAAATGGGCAGAGTTTGTAGTTTTCCTGGTTGCTTATTTTATACTGAATTCACACTAAATTTACGCATCTAAAATTCCATATAAAGGTAATAAGTGTTTTCTGCCACCTAGTAGCATTTTGGAAAAAAAAAGATAATAAATAAAAAAATTAAAAAAAACAGTTTTAATACTGTTATAGTGTGTAATGGTATTAGAAATGGAAAATTTAGTGTTTTACCCACTATCAATCTGAATTCCTGTCCTCTTTTTGGTCGCTATGGTCTTTCGTTCATTCACACTTGTGCTTGGTAGGCAGAAAAACATTCCTTCTGGGGGTTTCTTTGTAAAGAAAGCAGGTCAGCGCTAATCAGTAGCAGATGCACATACGTTTCTGACAGACCCACAAAGCCCCTGTGCCCTCTCTCCATATGGCACACGTGTGTATCTGAGAGGCGCTAGTCTGAGGAGTATCGCCTGTGTACTTTTTGTAGATGAAATATCTCATAGACAGTAGCGGATAAACATCCAGATCTTAACTATCACAGGAGTTTTCATTGTGATGGTTAATAAACTGCTTGTTAAAATTAAAAATACTCATAGCAGAAAAAAATGCATTATGCATAGTTGGCACACTAACACTGCACTTTGACTGAACACAGTTTATCATGGACAATTTATCCTTAAACCTTTAGTGTTTAGTTTTTCTGAAAACATGTATGTACAGGGTTAGGACATAGAGGATAAAAGATGTAGTATGTGATTTAAAGGAGCAACCGTAGGTCGAGGTTAAAGAATTGGCCATGTGACCGGAAGGTTGCTGGTTCAATCCCACGTGCCTGCAAGACATGACTGAAATGCAAGGCACTTTCCTGTTTCTGTGGACAGGGGCCTTACCTCCTGCTCCCTAGTGGGTGTGTGTGTGTGTTTTTCACTTTTCTGTGCAAAGCCTTGGGTGTGCAAATGAGTCCCAAAGCAAAATCTGTTATTAGATAATAATATAATAGCCAATCAAGTTTCAGAATAGAAATGTGTTTTAATTATACCACAAATTAAAGGTTAGGGTTAAATGTAGGGATGGGATCAGCATTTTCTGTGTGTATATTTATCATAAAATCTTGAGGAGAGTAAAAGCATTAGCTTTGACGTGTCTCTTTAGGGTGATAATCAGGGGCATTTCTAGGCTACTCATTGTACCGGGCAAACACATTATTTAGAGGGCCACAGCTATACTTCTCTGATTGCTTATCAGTCATGGGGCACAACTGTACATTTTAGTAAATCCATGTTAAACACTAAATAGATGAAGCAATTAAACGTTAAGTGAGTGTTACTCCACCATGGAGGAGAAAAAAAGAACACTAAAGAGATTTTTACTAATTACATACACAAATACAAATCTGACATTCACATGGGGTGATAGACTGAAAATGCAACATAATCATGTAATTACTTACCTTTTGCAGTTCCTTATTTAATATGACATTGAATTGAACAATGCAGAAATTACAGTTTTTTAAACTGAAGCCAATAAAGCCAATGCTTATAAAAGCCAATGCTTTTGTTTGGTTAATGAATGCCTTTGGTATAATGAGTATTTATGGTAGGTTATAAGCTTATAAGTGGCTATAAACAACCCATATAAGATTGAGCTATCATTACCTTGTTGCTTGCGTAGCTCACTTTCTGCCTCTGATTGAAAATGTTATTAGCTGAAACGTTTGTAAAGAAGTAAATAGTTAATATGCAATCTAAGGTAAAATCTGGAGGGCATGTGTTGCAGTATATTAGGTTTAATGATGCCCACCATGTTGATCAGTTAATTTATTACTCATTATTATTATCAATATAAAGTTTCAGGTGACTTTTATACAACAAGAAATTAAAATCTTAGCATGTTTATCCTGAAGCATGTCAGTTAAAGTGGTTAAATTTCCTCTTTTTTTATTTTCTAAGACTTGAACATCCTTTTCTGCTTCTTCAGTGCTGGCAGTTGAATTTTTTTGGTGCTGTTACCTCTTTTTTTTTTTTTTCTCGTCTCCATTTCTCCTGCTTCTCATTCTCTCACTCTGGGTGTGTTAATCTTAGCGGTGTAGTTGTGTGGTTCATGGTGTTCATTTTTTGTTTTGTTTTTTTTCAGTCTGTGCTGACTTTGTGCATCATAAATCTCTAGCATTGTAGGACTTTTGAGATGCATAAGGTCAGTACTGAACCGTCATGTTATTTATTTCCTCCACATCAGACACCTTTCTCTCCCCTCTCTTCTATTTTCTTTTTGTCCTCCATCCCTCCCTCCCTCCTTCTCGTCCTCAGCAGTCTCTCAATGACAAGCGTAGAAAGAACCTCTTTTCCCGCAAGTTCCCTTTCTACAAGAACAAGGAGGCGAGCGAGCAGGAAACGAGCGATGTGGACCGTAAGTACGACAGAAAAGTGTTGGGATAGGGAGCTTAGGCCGACACGGCACAAGGCCAGCAGGGGGCGCCACGCCACTGGATGCAGCAGCCAGGAACCAGAGCTTACTGTGATCTTGGATAGACGTGTCAGATCAGTTACACTGCTCTGTGACGTTACTGGTTGCTGTATGCAGTGGTATAAGTCGGAGCGTATGAGTAACCCATTGTGCTTTTGTGGTTGTTTTGGTCTTTTTCTCTCTCGCTAACTGACCAACAGGACAATGCAGATGACACACTATCCAAAGGCCTGAGTAAGTGCAAGACGTTCCAGACGCACACGTTCCTCCTCCTTCATTCTTACTGTCCGTCACATCTCATTCCACCTTCAGTTTCATCTTTTGTGTTAGAGTGTGTTTAAAGATACAATAATACGAGTTCCGTTCACATTTTTTCGTAAAATTGTGCAAACGTCTGCAAAAATTGTGAAGTCTATAAAGTCAGTGTGTTTACTTGTGTAAAATATAAACAGAACGCATTCTCACACACTTAAAATTTTTGGCCTAAATAAGTCACTCAGTCTTCAGAATATAACACAATTTAAAGCCTGGGTTTGTTTTCTTTGATGTTCTACATTTTTAAACATGCAGAATATGTTTAATTTCTTATGCTTTATAATAATAATAATCAACTTGGTGATAAAACTGAACTAAAACTCAGATCACAAGACATGTATACTACTATGCATATATACTACTACTGCAGACTGGGAAATCCAAACAAATGGCATAAAAAGAGATGGATGCTAGACAGTATTTTTTGCATGAACTGCCCTGAACATGCAGAACAGAACAGACGGGGAACCACGATAGCACAGAACCTATAAACACTGATCAGCTGTAACATTTAAACCATCTGCCTAAACAGATGCCAGAATGATTATCCATCAAGGCACGGACTCCACAAGACCTGTGGTGTTCTGTGGTATCTGGCACCAAGATATTAGCACCAAGATTTTAAGTGTAAAATTAAAGTAGATTTGAAACTCGACTAGACATGTTACGCAACTACTTCCTGTCAAATAGAGTTATCGGGTGTCTCAAAAGTATATCCATATAAATGACAAACATCCAATATGTCATAAATGTCAAACATCCATATAAAATGGTTTGGCAGATGGTTTAACTGTTGTTATAAAGGTGTTTTATGTGAGTGTTTCCTTATTTTTGAGACACCCTATATAATCAGATTTGGATTTAATAGTCTATAGAAAAGTTGGCCAACTTCATCACACACCACGGTATAGTTTAGTGTTTCCCTGCTCTAAAACGGCTTTAGAACGGCTGAAGGCTAATGCAGGGAAACGCTAAAGTGTAATGCTTTCTGCCTGGACTTTCACCCTGCTGGTGTGGGAGTGTGTTTTCTTTGTTCTGGGTTTACTTTTGGGTTTCTTCAAATCCACAAAGGACTGGGGGTCTCCCTCCCTCCATCCTTCTGACTCAGTGTGTATTTGTCTGTTTTGGGTTTTCACCATCTGTTCCCTCGTGTTGTGATTTCAGAGCATGTGACTTCTAATGCCAGTGATAGTGAAAGTAGTTACCGTAAGTTTTCCTTGTATTTCCCGCCCCCTACATGTCACCCGCCGTTCTCGTCTGCATGTCCTAACACTTTTTCTTACGAACACACCCCCACACACACACACACACACACATACATATATATACACATACACACACAGGCTTTAAATCCACTGATGCCGACAGTATTCTGTTTAATATGTTTAAAAAAAAACATAGCATCCAGGATCACTTTGGTACCCAGATGTGAGAAGCCCACCCCTTCTGGTGCACATTTAGTCTGACTGTGAATAAATAATGTTCTTAGTCAGGAAGGTGGCTCTAATTTCCCCTCCATGGGAAGGACACTGCAGTACAGAGACAGGAGCCTGAATGTTCGAGAAGCTCGGAGATACAACACTAAAATCAATCAGCGAGGGCAAAGCCAGCCCCAGGCCGGTCTCCATGGCAACAGAACATCCCTTTAACTCCTCCTTTCAGCCCATGACAGGCACAGTGAGCAGTGAAACCAAACCAAGTCGGATCTGAAGTGTGTCCCAGACACGTATGCAAAATCATCACTCGCTTTTGTGCTCACGAGTCTTTTTACGTAAAATCGCAAAAAAGACGAAACATGAGGCCGGGCTGATCTTCAGATCCTTTTCTCTTTATTTGTGCGTGAGACATATCACATTTAACGTAAGTCCCAGAGCTGGGGATAAAACATGAATATACGTGAAAATTCAGCAAATGGTCTCAGAGTCACAGGTAAATAATTAAAGGATAAATGTTCCTTCACTGTGACAGAAATAACTCCGACCCCAACCCAGTGTGTAAATCTGTAAATGTAGTGACGATGTTTAAGTCCATAAGCTTTATGGACTAAGTAGAATGTCAGATTATATCATATAATCCTGGAGCAGAGTTGCTAAGTGCTGTATTTTTATTTTTTTAACATAAATAGATAATATATTTCATGCTGTATTTTAACTTCTTGTCTGTTATCTGAGAACAATATGACTCAAATACGTTTTAAATAGTATTTAAACAAAAATACACTGAAGTACCAGAGAAAACAGTCTACAACAGTCTAATACTTCGTGGCATGGACTCCACAATCTTAGAGAAATATCCTGTAGGTAATGAACACCAGACGTCCTGCAGGATGCACCACAATTCTGCTGTATTCTGTAGGAGGTATAGGTGTAGGATTTCTGTGCTCCACAGCGTGTGTTGTGGCATCTCAGACGTGTTCGATAACGTTCAGATCTGGTGACTTGGGTGTGAATGACTAAACCCCAAACTCAGATGAATGTTCCTCTAACCTGCATTGTCCTGTTAGAAGAGGACAAACCCATCAGAATGAATACAGGACATGAACAGGTGGAGCTCATAGTGTTCACCCGTCAGAGATGTTTGTAGATGTACCCATAGAATGCCAGTTATACAAACCCTATACCGTTATGGAGCCACCACCACCACCACTGTGTTTCACATTGGCTTGCCTGTACCAGTTTTTCTGGCACTTCAGTGTACGCACTGTAAAGACTTACTATAACAATAAGGCAAGAGTTCATACATTTGCTTGTGAGCTGCTTATTAATACAGCTTTGGTAATTTTAAAATTGATCTGTCAGTAAAATACATATTTTATTAATAACCTAGTTTTATTCTGAGCATTGCTAAAAGTTTTTACTTCAGGAGATCAGTTGTATTTTGCATGGTGAAGGATGCTGGGACATCCATAAACCAATGTCCATCTTTATGCTTCAAACTTTGCATTAGGCATTAAACATGGTAAAAACATGACACACGACTGTGGTGCCCTTGAGCAAGGCATCTAATGCTCCCTGAACGCCATGGTTTAGGGCTGCCCCTGGCTCCGGGCAAGTGCGTTCACTGCCCCTAGTGTTCACTGGTGTATGTGTTTCACTGCATGGATGAGTTAAATGCGGAGGACACATTCCTCTGTATTCAGGCTAATAGTTCACTTTCACTTTCATTTGAGGCGAACCAAGTGACAAGAGGATCGTGTTCATTCTTCTTTAAAATGGACTAGCGTGTCCCTTGCCGCTGTGTCTAATAATCACCAACACTGTACTAATCACTGCACTGAACACTGCAACACACTGCATAAGACAACAAAAGCAACCCTGCTGTTTCTTACCACTGTGTTGTGTTTGACTCTCAGGTGGCCAGGAGGAGTATGTACTATCCTACGAGCCTGTGTGTCAGCAAGAAGGTGAGAAAATTAACTCAACATCTATAATGCAAACTGATTTAGACATAATCACCATAATATAATGCTGGTCTAGAGATCAGTGGTACAGTTAAGCAGTGGTTTTCTCTCTCTACAGTGAACTACACTCGTCCAGTGATCATCCTGGGGCCGATGAAGGACAGAGTTAACGATGACCTGATCTCAGAATTCCCAGACAAGTTTGGCTCCTGTGTTCCTCGTGAGTATTTCCAGGCTTTGTATAAAAGTTAAAACTCATCGGAAAGCTGGACATTAGTTTCCAAGAGACATTTATTTTAAATGGCGTCTAGCAATGTTGGTGCATATTTTTTTATTTACTTAAAATTACATTAGCAAAAAAAAAAAAAAAAACTAAACCTACAAAACCAGTAAACCGTTCTAGATGTGCCGCGATTCAAACCATGTTTCTCATCTCGCATCCCAGATACGACACGGCCAAAGCGAGACTATGAAGTGGACGGTCGCGATTACCATTTTGTGGTGTCTCGAGAGCAGATGGAGCGAGACATCCAGGAGCATAAGTTCATCGAAGCGGGCCAGTACAACAACCACCTCTACGGCACCAGCGTGCAGTCTGTCCGTGAAGTGGCTGAAAAAGTATGACTTACTATTACAAGTACAGCTGTATAAAAATAGAAACATATTCCACAGCATGGTCATGTGACAGTGTTTTATTCTTTTTATACCACAGCAGTTTACTGTATATGTAGTTAGATTTAATGTTGTGGACGGTCCAAGAAAAAAAATCAGCTTAAATAGTAATTTTTACTAAGATGTTTCAAAGTGCTGCTGACACTGGAGACTCCTTCCATAAATCATAAAAGTAAACATCGCCTTACAGAGAATGTCACCATATCAACAACATATTTTTGTCCACATACATACAGTACACTGAAGTGCCATAAAAACTGGTACAATACATATTCTAATGGTGGCTCCATAATAGTATGAGGTTTGTTTAGCTGGAATTCGACAGGACCCCTGGTACATCTATAGACGTCTCTGACAGGTGAACACTGGTATGTGTGACGAGTTACATCAGTTCATGGGTTTGCCCTCCTCTAACAGGACCACGCACCACCACACACATCTAGAGACACCAAATTATAGTCAGAGGAACACTCATCTGAGTTTGGGGTTTAGTCATTCACACCTAAGTCATCAGATCTGAATGTTATCAAACACATCTGGGATGCTATGTAACATGCTGTGGAACAGAATTGTGGAGCGTTCTGCAGAAAGTATGGTGTTCATTGCCTACAAGACTATTTCACCAAGCTTGTTGAGTCCATGACCAAGTGCATCAGGGTACCTGTGAATGAGCTGTTACTATAAAATCAACATTACACTTCCTTAGTTTATGATAAAATAAATAAGCCTTTATCCGCTGCATGCAGTTTTTCAGGGATGACTTACAGACTGTTGATGGGTTAAGGACACAGTGAGGCTTAACATGGGACTGTAATCTATATGACAGTGATTAAGACAGCGCAGAGGAGCTAAATCAGACAGATGGCTATTATAGAAAATAAGAGTAGGGGAAAGATAATACTGCAAGTAGCAACATATTCAACATCCTACAGTTTAAATGTTCTGGGTCTCGTTCTCTCTCTCTCTCGTCAGGGTAAACACTGCATACTGGATGTATCAGGCAATGCCATCAAGAGACTACAGGTTGCTCAGCTCTATCCTATTGCCATCTTCATCAAACCAAAATCAGTGGAGAATATCATGTAAGTAACTAAGATTCAGCACACACACACACGGCTTAATCCAAGCATACATTCCCCTGTATACGTCACATCATGTTAGTGATGAATGTTTAAGGCCATGACATCACTGCGTATAGTTTTATACTTAATCACCAAGTCTGTAACAGTCAGCAGTTTAAGTTTCAAATAAAACATATAACTTAGCACAGTCAGATCCAGAATTATTGGCACCCTCTCTGACTATAAGGAACTTATGTAAAATATTGTAAAATATATATGAGAGTGAGTCAAAAATGATACGCACTCAAATTTCCGTACTAGGTCGCTGTCTCTCCAGTCGCTGCTGCGCAGCTTTCAATGTGTCACATAAGCTCACTTGTGACTTCAGTGCAAAAAAAAAACGTCTGCCCCACTTGTGATTTGCATGAAGATCAGTGTGCAGTGAAAAAGGTTCAACAATCAACAGGCCTCATTACACTGAGATGTTCACTGAGGGGCTACAGCCTAAAATTCAAACACAACACAGAGGACTGCTATCCAAAAGTGTTGTGTGGTTACATACACATCCACACACCGCTGTCCAGACTGTCAACACTCTCCAAAACCTTTATTCTGAGGTGTTAAATTGTCCTCACTATAGTCCTGATTTTGTAACATCAGACTCTCACCTGTTTGGTCCACTAAAAGAAGCTGTAAGAGGATGAAGATTGACGTCTGATGAAGTGGTGAAGACAGAGGTGCTATTAGTGGCTCGCAGATCAGAATAAAACATTTTTTATTGAGGAAATGTGAAAGCTTGTTGACAAAGAGTATCGAAAAGCAGGAGATTATATCGAAAAATAATGGAACTGTAAAGTTAAAAATAAATTCTACAGCCAGAGTGCGGATCATTTTTGACTCACCCTTGTATTATTGTTTATAGAAAGCATGATGGTCATTATGTAGTTGACTGTATGTACAGGGTGTGAATCTGGTAGCTGCGGAACAATACATGCAAAAACTATTTGACACAAAGTGCAAGCCGACTGATCAGTGACTCTGTGAAGGACCTGTCGTACTGCAGTAAATAACAGGTTACGGTTTGGGTGATAATCTCTTATTGTGTGTGTTTTAGGGAGATGAACAGAAGGCTGACAGATGAGCAGGGCAGAAAAACATACGACAGAGCCATGAAGCTGGAGCAGGAGTTTACTGAGCACTTCACAGGTCAGTTATCTCACTGTGGAATAGAAGCTTGTTATATGTTGGGAAATAATTCCAAAGAATGAGGTTACGCACCCTCCCATCCGACCCATCTCCCCTCACCCTCACACTCACCCTAGCCTCCACTTCTTCTCAAGCTGCCGTTCCTATGTTGGGAGGAAAACGCTCCTGCCCACTTCTGTACGCATGAGCTCACAGACATCCACCATTGGCTAGAGTCGCTGTGTTGACAGGGGACAGAGTATGCCAGCCTTCTCACCCTGAGTGCACGGCCCATTCTGCTCATATCCATTTTGCCTTCCCTTTCACATCACATCTGGTGTTAAAAACATAGATTTCCCGGAAATGTTTTTAATGTGATTTTGGCAGAATTTATATTGATGCTGTTTTTTGTACCATCCACAATGCGTGTTTTATACATAAACACAAAATGGCAGGAGTTATATAAAGGTTGGACACAGTGCGCATTCAGAACACTTTGTTTTCTTAAATTGATTAAAGAAAGTGAACCACTCATTGACTACTGTGCTTGTACACACAGAGGAATTTGACCTCAACATTTAATCCATCCGTACAGTGAAACACACACCACTGAACGTATATACTAGAAGGCAGTGAACATTGCCCCTATCCACTGCACCCAGGGAGCAGTTGGGGGGTTAGTTTCCTTACTTAAAGGATTCCACTCATATTTTCCAGTTATGGGGGATGGAACCGGGGACCTTCCCCAGGGACAAGGCTGGTTCATTAGGCACAAGCCTACAGCTAATAACAGACATTAACAATATCTACATGGTAGTTCAGCAAAATGGATTAAACAGTCACATTATTTTGTGTGGTTTTTTTTTTTCAGCGATTGTCCAGGGAGACACATTGGAGGAAATCTACGATCAAGTCAAGCAGATCATTGAGGAGCAGTCTGGACCATACATATGGGTACTATCCAAGGAGAAACTATGAAGCGCTGCGAAACAAAATCCATTCTCCCTTTTCTGTTTTATTTATTATTCTTTTTTTTCCTTCATATTTTTTTCTCTCAACAATTTAATCCCTGATCCTGATTCAGTCTGCCCCCTGTGTCCGAGTTCACAGCGCCACTTTGGTAGGCGTCCCACAGGGTTGGATGCGTCGTCCCCGTTCTGATCTCCACTGCTTCCACTGTTTGTTTGGTTTTTTTTAGAGACGGGGGATGCATTCACCAAATCTAACACTCATTAGCAGGACTTTGGAAACGGTACAGTTCCTTAATGTTTAAGGGAGGATACTTTTTACAGAAGAAGAGATACGTGGACTGAGCTGGATCCTTTTATTTCCTTTTTCCTCATTGCATATGATGTTAAATCTCAGGCATCGGAATCATAAAATAGCAGAAAAAAATTACAAAAGCAAAACTTTGCACGTTATTAGCTTTAAGAGCATGTCTTCTTTGACCTTTAGGTTTCTCATTGTTTCCTTTCCACCATGTTTCACATTTATCATAGGGTTTTTTTTTTCATTACACTTTCTGTTGTCCATATAGGGGAGCTTGTCCTTTTTTTTCCGACCACAATGCATTTGTACAAAAACAAGTCCCGTGCATTCATCAACGTCAGACTTTTTTTTCCACTGTTAATATTTCCGCAGTGTCTTACATACAGAACATCAGTTTTACGTTGATTTTTACATGTAGGGAAGTCTGCCATTTGTAAGGAACTGCCACCTTAAGAGATGTCTGTGTACATCTGGTTAAAATGCCAACACGTAGCTGAAAGAAAATTTATTGTACAATGAAACCTTAACAGATATTTAACCCTCCATGAACTGCCTATTTTGTTATAATAAAAGTCTATAGTGAACTTTACTTAAGCACTAGTACTGCGCAAATTATTTTCTTTACATTGTAAGACGTAAAATGGAACATGGAATTTTTCAAAGACTTATAACACGGATATATATTTTTCCCTTTTTTTTTCGTTGGCCTTTTATTTTCGTACACTGACGCAGCGTACCGACTGACTGACCGACAGGAAGCGAGGTGTGTCACTGTGACGAGAGACCTCTCTCACACTGTCTTTACCTCCGTCTGAGCTCTGCTCCTGCGTGCTCCGCAAACATCTGTGCTGTGTGGGAAAGCCGAGCTCCGGCGTGTCCCGGCGCGTCCTCTATCCGTCTCAGAGCTGGAACGTCCAGGAGAGGGCGCTGCTCCACCTGTTCACGCGCCCGGGTTGTTTTCTATACAGAGACTGCTCGTTCTACCACCTCACCACCTCTGCTTTTTAGGGACACTTTGGGACTGAAAAATAAATCCATGTAAATAACCTACTGATCTGATTCATTCCATTGATCCGAACAAACCAGAGGAGGGACGGCTAATTCAGCAAATAAAACAGTTTCTCATACACTAAAGTGTTTGTGTGAGTTTATTTAAAAGTGAAAGCTCGTGGAAAATCTATTAGCTGTTATTCATTACAAATATAACATCAACCATTTCAGACATTTTATTAATAATAATTTCTGTACTCACACTTAAGATTAGATCAGTTGGTGTAAAAAAATGAAAATAAATATATAGGCCATGAAAAACTGGTACAGATTCGTGGTGGCTTCATGATGGTACATGGCTTTTAAGCCGGCATTCCACTGTGTGTGTCTCCATTCTGATGGGTTCCACCTGTTCATGTCGTGTATTCATACTGATGGTCAGTGCACCACCACACACCACATTATGGTTGGAATCTGAGTTTGGGGTTAAGTCATTCACACCTAAATCACCAGATCTTAGTGTTATTGAACACATCTGGGACGTCATGTGACACACTGTGAAACACACAAATCCTTCGCCTCAGAATACAACAAAATTGTGGAGCGTTCTGGAGAAAGTCTGGTGTTAATTACCTACACAATATTTCCACAAGCTCATGGAGTCCATGCCCAATGGGGGACCTACCAAGTATTAGACTGGTGTACTAGTTTTTCTGGTTCCTGAACCTTGAGCCATGGCTGAGTGTGTACAGACAGAATCTAGAGTAAATTTAGGGATTTTGGTGTGTGGGTCTGAAGTTGTTACCCGTGAACCCATGGGTTTCTCCAAGGGAAGAAAATAGTGTCTTTATTCATGTTTGTTTGTTTGTTTAAGCTGACTGAGAGTTTTCCCAAACAAGTTGGTTATTAAAAATGAACTACAAACTAAAATGGGCTGAACTGATTTAAACATGCGGTCACTCCGAGGCACTGAGGTGGAGCTTTAACATTTTGATTGGTGAGTTTTTTTAGGATGAAAAACCATGAAGCCTGGTCACTTACAGCAGGTGGATCACTGAGGCTCAGATACTTCTAATGAGGGTAAAATGGAGTAATGTGTTTCACTTCCCATGCCTTGGTGGTAATATGGACGGTCAGAGTGATTCACATTGGTTTACCTGTAGCAGGGTGGAGTAGAGAAGGATGACCTGCCTAGGTTCCTTCTCCAGGGTCATCACACATTTTACCCCAGATTGGGCAGTATTTTCCTCATCAGCAACCTTAAGGTCTGGTTTATAAACATCACCATAGTATATAGCCATATAGTTGGCTATAAATGAGATCACTGGAATTAAGTCTAAAATCAGAGATCGCAAATAGTCGCCCCTTAAGACTATTTTTACAGATTATTGCAGATTATTACAGAATGACAGTTCACTAAAGCTCTTTAGAATGGCCCAAATGTACACAAATGTGTGTAAAGGTAGACTGCAGGGCTAGGCGCTCGATTTATACACCTGTGCTGATGAGACTTTATGAGGGGTGAATACTTTTGTTCTTATAGTGTATGTTTAGTTGGATTTAATTCGGATAAAGTGTAAAGCACAGGAGACAGGACTGTAAAACATGAGTGTACAACACAGGAGACAGGAGTGTAAAGCACAGGAGACTGGAGTGTAAAGCACAGGAGCGTACAACACAGGAGACAGAAGTGTAAAGCAAGGAGACAGGAGTGTAAAACATGAGTGTAAAGCACAGGAGACAGGAGTGTAAAACATGAGTGTACAACACAGGAGACAGGATTGTAAAACACAGGAGACAGGAGTGTAAAGCACGAGTGTACAACACAGGAGACAGGAGTGTAAAGCACAGGAGACAGGTGTGTAAAGAACAGGAGTGTACAATAGTTGTGTAAAGCACAGGAGACAGGTGTGTA
>JAOVVF010000022.1:1990272-2001778 GCA_028565595.1 Duopalatinus emarginatus
AACTATATAGATATATAAATATGGAGGCTACAGGAGTTGTGTGTATCCAGACCAGCGCTAATTTTTATTTATTTTTTTTATTTGTTGATGTTTAACAAAACCACAAGCCTATGGCTGGCCCACCTGCCTACTGTGATTCTTTCCTGGATAAACTGCTGACAGGAGCTGAAACTTTATCCACTAATGCTCTTGTTTTCCAGGACTTTTGATTGGCTCTAATATGTATAAAAAGACAACTGAAGCGGCCCCAAGCACATCCTGCATGTCTGCCTCTTCTGCCACCTCGTCTGCCGACGAAGACGTGATTCAGATAGAAACGGTTCCCTCTCTGGACTGGAACGACATCGTGGCCTTGCTGAAACGCAAACTGACCACAGACGGCATTGAAAACAGCCTGAAGTAATTCTATTATTCAACTGTTACCACAATGATGTTTTAAAAAAAAAAAAAAGTTTGTGCTGAAATAAGAGTGTCTCCTTTTCTGAATTCTCAGAGAGTTCACCAGTGAAAATCACCGAGCAGGATCCTCAGGAGACGAGATCCTTGCCAATAAAGTGTTAGCAAAATTCAAGGATAACGGCATGGACCCCTGGATCGATACACACTTTATCAAGGTCCAGGATCCTCCTCAACGTGGCACCAACAAAGTAACATTCCAAGGCAAAACGTTTTCCGAGCCTGGCTATTTGTCCTACAGTGCGACAGGAACAGCGCAGGTTTGTGTCTCTGCCTTTTTTCCTTCTGTCTTTCCGACATCACTTAATCCAGATAAGCTCATGCTCTCGATCTGGTTTCACAGGGGGCAGTTTTGTATGCATATTACGGACAAGAAGAAGACTTGAAAATTCTGCAAGAAATGAGGATTGACCCAAAAGACAGGGTCCTCTTGGTCCGTGCTGGAAAAATTAGTTATGCTGAGAAGGTTGGTGAATATTTATTTATTATAAATTTGATTTGTATTAAGCTTCCTGTGATTTTTATTTATATTTTTTACCATCCATTGTTAATGACAGGTCGCTAACGCTGCCAAGGTAAACGCAAGCGCAGTGCTGATCTACCTCGACCCTGCTGACTACCCTTCCCTTAACGAGAACGCTGACCTGTTTGGCCATGTAAGTGTCTGCATACAAACTGTGACAATACTGACTTACCTGGACTAACCTCCAGTTTGGAGGTCTTTAATCAAAGAAAGTCTTTTTCAGTTCTTTAGCTCAACATCTGGTCTGCTTTCACAGGTCCATCTCGGCACTGGCGATCCGTACACCCCGGGCTTCCCGTCTTTCAACCACACCCAGTTTCCTCCAGCTAAATCCTCAGGCCTGCCAAGCATCCCTGCCCAGACCATCAGAGCCAGTACAGCTGCAGAGATCATGAGGTAAAACGTGTGACATGAACCTTCAGCCTTTCCAGGAACGTCGTTTTCCGTACAAACCTTACAGAACCGTGTCTGATTTTCAGGAACATGAACGGTCGCTCCCCCCCTCACGGATGGACTGATGGACTTCTGCAAGGCACCGAGTACGTGCTTGGTGATGTAAACGACACCGTTACCGTGGAGGTCAACAACGTTCTCAATGAGATCCAAATCCATAATGTCTTAGGAGTCATTAAGGGTTTAGTCGATCCAGGTATGTCATGTCCAGTATCCTGATGCAAATACAGGAGCGGTTAAATATCTCACATTAATCTGTATTTAATCGTGTCTGGTTTAGATCGTTATGTGGTGATCGGGGCTCAGAGAGACGCCTGGGGTCCTGGATTTGCCAAGTCTACTGTTGGCACAAGTTTGCTCCTCGAGTTAGCCAGAGTGATCACCAGCATGATTAACGAAGGTGGGGTTTTAGTAGAAATGTAATACTCCTTTTTGTTTTTGTTTTTTTCTTTTCTTTTCTTATTATATTATCTTTTTTTCTAAAGATGGATTCAAGCCCAGGAGGAGCATAGTGTTTGCCAGTTGGACAGCTGGAGAATACGGGGCTGTGGGTTCCACCGAGTGGCTGGAGGTCAGAAAGAAATCTTATATATTGTTAATTTTCCCTATATAACACAGTGCACTCATCATTATCTCAAAGCAGACCTGAATCCTATTGGTCAGCTTCTGTATTAGCGACTGTTACTGTTGATATGTCTAAAAAAAAAAAAAAACCAGGGTTATTCTAACGTGTTCCAGTTACTATAGTAACAGCACATTCACAGGGACGTAATAAGAGTGTTTTCTCACCTGTACTTTTTAGTCCTGTTAAATCACCTTTGGTGCGACTCGATTGGGCTGGTATGAATGCACTTGCATACGGACCTAAACAACTGCCCCAAGACCCTTGAGTAAAGATCACGTTCTGGTCCTAAATGAACTCTGAAGTGGTCCGTTTGTGTGAAACATGATTTGATCTCAAACTGACTCCAACTAGCTTTTCAGGCGTGCCCTCAAAGTGAATTTGTCATTCCGTCGGTGTAGTTGAGCTGTTGCTCTAGCTTTGAGTAAACGCCATCTCTGCCATCGCTTCGTGCGTGTAGTAATATGCGCTAGTCCAGGACACAGGGCCTTCTTTACTTTCACTTGTTCACTTTCTTGCTCCCTCCCCAGACAGGTCTGACCGATAAGCAGAGGAGACGTTCTTACGTGGTTTCATGTTAGCATGAACAAACGATAGGTGTGAAAATGCCCTAAGGCTAATAATAAGTCGCTTACTGTTAATTAGCAAAGGAAAAGCGAGTAACGTTACTGTTGCACATTCTGTAAGGAGATGCTTTGGTTTTGGAATGAGTCTCCAGTGTCCGTGTTTTGCAACCTTTCAGAGGTCAAGCTATACTTTTTCTGTAACATGCCAAGCTATGTTTCAAGAGGATTCCAGCTCACATTGCTTCTGTAATGTACCTGGTATTATCTTGTTCCAGATGTTTCACAACTTTAAATGTAATTAGATATGGATAAAAGGTGCATGTTGTGTTTATAATACATAAACAGTGGTAATCATTGGCACATTAGCCGGGGGGATGTGCATATGTGGAAAATAATCAACAGCAGGTCACAAACGTGAAGTGCACATCATCCGTCATCCTGTTGTTGATTCTTTTCCGATAATCTATATTATAAACATGTGACTTATCACTTGTTTATATACAGTCCATGGTAATGAGTGTGTCTTTGTTGTGTTTCATGAACAGGGTTATTTGCCTTCGTTGAATATGAAAGCCTTTTCCTACATTAGCCTGGATGGAGTCGTCACAGGTGCCTAGTCTTCACTTCTCCTGCTTCACCATAAAATATGTAAAGTTGACTTTATATCACGCTAACATCTCTGATCTCTGTCCAGGTTCCAGGACTTTTAAAGCAAGCGCTAGCCCATTGATGTATGACCTGATACAGAATACCCTAAAAGAGGTGAGATTTACCCTGATCATGGATAAATAGATCATTTAGGTTTAGTTATTAATGTTTTGATATAACGTTTGCTGCAGGTATCCTCGCCCACTGATTCCAACATGAAGTTATACACACAAGTGGGTGGAAACAGCTGGGAGGCGAGCAGGTCCGTGCCATGCACCATGAAATGATTAATTTCTTCATTTCTTAATACTGTAAGTCTTCTAAATCATGCCTTGTTTTTCACAGTATGGAGCCGATGAGGATGGACGACCCTGCTTATCCGTTCTTGACTTTCTCCGGCATCCCTTCAGTCTCTTTCCGATTTACTCAGGTGGGAACGCTTTTGATTCTGATTGCCCTGAGTTTTCTATAACAGCAGCTTTGACAGTAGCAGTAGTGCAGCTAGTAGGGAGTTGGAGGAGGTTCTGATGCCTTGTGGTTTCTGTTTTCTTTTCTCTCTTCAGGATAAACCATACCCATTCTTTGGCACTTCCCTGGATACCAGAACGAATCTGGAGAGAATGGTGCCGAACGTGCCCACGACGATAAAGGCGGCAGGCGAGATAGCGGGTCAGATGGCACTTCGGCTGGTACACGATCATCTGCTGAGGCTGAACACGGACAAGTACCTTAGCATCATGCGTATACAAGTGGGCAAAATCAACAAGCTAGTGACGAGCCTGCAAAGGGTAAGTGTTCCTTTAGATATGGCTTAAATACCGTATTTTTTCCAATTTTCTTTGTAATTTGGTCCTTTGTGAATTCCTGTCCAGCTCTCTGCTATTATATACCAACTGTGAAGAGGGGAAAGCTAACACATGCTTCCTCTGAGACATGTGAAGCATCTTTTTAATATTTTCATTGCTCACCCTGCAGCATAAGACATTAGCAAGAAAGCATTAAACACCTACTTCTGCATGAACGAGCTTAAAAATGCACACGATTAGCATGTGTATGACAGGTAACAACGTCATCCCTCCTGCCCAGAAAGCACAGCTAGGTTTGCTCCCTTTGGCTCCTGACCATGGACGGCTGTGGCATCATCATGATTCAGTCCAAAAACTTCCTAATAATGTGGCTCAATATTTTAAGAAACTTTGTCCATGTGGGAGGGTCAAATTGTGAAATTGTAGCAAAGAGTGACATGAAACATCACCAGTTAATCTTGTTTATGGCTCACAAGACCAACATGGAACTTTTCACCCACTGTAGCCTTCTACACACCAGCTGAGAGTGTTTTATTAACCTTTTTTCTCTCCTTTGTGTTATTATTTTTTTCAGAATAATCATCTTCCGAAGACTCTGGAGATGAAGTGGTTTATGTCCGCTTTAGGTTCCTACGGTCGCGCCTCCAGAAGTCTCTTCGGCACCATCCAGAACAGCGACCTCGAAGATGTGGAGCAGTGTCGTATCATCAACGATCGAATCATGGCGGTAAATTAAAACCTGGTTTAACTTAAAGTTGACTTAACAGTGGTGAGGCATCGCAAACTGTAGCTTTAGCTAGAGCTTTAGCGTTTGTGTTTTAGTCTAGCGTCTGATGTCGCCGTGGCTCAATTTTGGAAAAAACAGACAAAACAAAGATGGAAAATCAGTTGTTTTTTTACATAAATAAACTTTGATGTTTCAACTTTGAGAAAACAAATACGCTAAACCGAAACAACCAAAAAAAATGTTTGTATCTTAGGTTCCCCTGTTGGGAAAGGAGTCAGTTTAACAACACGTCCGAAGCCTTGCTAGCTAAGAATGATGGCTGCGTCTGAAATTACGTACTTCCATACTGAACAGTACGCCAATGAAAGAACATGTAGTATATCCGAATACGTAGTATTTAATACACAAATGACTAACTGCATCAGTAGACATTTTTACAGTATGTGAATACAGCACACTATGGTCTGATAATTTATCCTATAATTCAACTGGAGCTGTGAAGGCGTTCGAAGCTGAAGGGGAAAAAAAAAGGCAGCGAGCGTACAACCAGAAAAATAAAATGTTCTGATTATGTACAACCCCCAAGTAATGTTACACGAGTAGCTTTCTGAAAAACGAAAAACTCGTAACTCGTGTCACGTGATGTTGGTATAATGATGTACGTTGTACAGCTCGGATTGCATGCATACTGCACATTTGTGTACTGGTTTACCAGTTGAGTAGACCACACCGGATCCAATCTAGTACATACTTAATTCAGATACCGGCTGTCAAAATGTTGGAAATACTCCTCTCTGCCCTCAAATCATCAAAACGGAGAAAAGCGCCTACACATGCTTTAAGGAGGGCAACATTATAAAGATGACGATGAGGCTCGTTTAAATGTCACGAGTGGCTTTTAATTCAGGTGCTGAGACTGAGACTGACCTGGATGAAGCTAAAAAATTTAAACGAGAACACCATTTCTCACTGTACGTTTGTAATTCTTTCCAAATCAGCAGGAAAGCTGTATACTATAAATGTAGAGCTGGGCTTGGATTCTTTCAGTGGATAGAAATCTCTTTAAGCCTCAGGAAAACATTTTGATATACTAATACATATACTGGTACCATACATCCTAAACTTGGGTATAACATGAAGTGTTCGGCAAAGTTTTAAAATAGAAAACACAAAGCAGAGATATGATAACACACCCCTCAAAAATCACCAGAATCTCATCAGACCTTAGATTAGGTGCAAGTCCAGTAGGTCTGAGGAGTTGGAGTGTCGAACCCATCTGTGCAGTGAAACACACACACACACACACACACACTAGGGGGCAGTAACCATTTACATTTACAGCATTTGGCAGACGCTCTTATCCAGAGCGACTTACAAGGTTACTGGTATTACAGGAGGTCAACGTTGTGTTAGGAGTCTTGCCCAAGGACCCTTATTGGTGTAGCACAGACTGGCTTCCCAGACCGGGAATCGAACCCAGGTCTCACATGGGAGCCAATGATGTTACCGCTGTACCACACCAACCACACTTGAAAAAGTATTTCAGGTCATGAAAGTGTGCACCTTTCTGAGTTAAGAAAGTCCGTTACTCCTGCTCATGATCTTTTCTGTATCTACAGGTGGAAAGAGATCTGCTGTCTCCTTACGTCTCTCCCCGGGACACACCATTCAGACACATCGTGCTTGGCTCCGGATCAGGGACTCTGCAAGACTTGCTGCTACAACTGACGGCGATCAAAGACAAATCGGCCAACGCCGACGCCGACCTGATGAAAAACACGTTTGCTCTGACCACCTGGACGATCCAGGGCTGCGCCAACGCACTCGCCGGCAACATCTGGGACATGGACAACGAACTTTAAATGAAATTCGGCTGTGTTACAAAAAGAAGCGTCAGATTAACACTCCAGTCTCCGTGCATAACTAACTGATCACGCTCCCCTGGTCTATCAGGACGCCTTAACATGACGCTGTGCTATATTTCAACCAAAAGCTCGTGCTTGAGTAAACGAGGGCTCGTCCAATGCTTCGTCCATTCCTGTGTGAACCAGGTCAAGAAAACATCTTCACACCTGATGATCCTGATGTAGCCATTAAATCCTGAGCTTTTTTTATATGTTACTGTAAGTCGAATGAAATTGACAGATACCATGAGAACAAGTTTTTGGGTTGAAATATAGCACAGTGTCGTGATAAAATGATGTCTGGAATATAAAAAAAAACGTTCATAAAAAAAAAAAAAAAGCAATACCAAGAGACAAAACTGGTGCTTGAACATGTAGTTCTGATTTGTAGTTTAGTATTACCTCACACAGTATTTTCCAGTACGACAGAAACAAAAAAAGGTCAAGCTACAAAGTTTAAGCTCAATTCGAGGAAAGAAAAAAAAAATGTTTATTAAGAAAATTGAGGACATTTAATTTGAGTTAAGCTTGTTGGGAAACCATTGGATTTCAAAGTTGGGGATTAGTTCAGCACTCTTAACCCGAAGCACCGAACCGCTTAACTTTAGGACGTCAGTGTCCTAGAATCGTGTCTGTCGGAAGGGGGTAAAACGTAGCGGGGTGGGGTGGTGGGGGGTGATATCCGAAGATGTTACCTAATGAGCTGAATGCCAGCTTGACAACAACGTGGCACTGAGATCTCTATTTATTTATTTATTTATCAGTGACAGGGTTCACTATAAATAGCGTTTTGTACCACTTTTTTAAAGCAACCTATAATTATCGGAAGCAGTGCCTTCCATAATTATGACAGTTATACTGTCGAAATAACAAAATGACAGAAGCAGCATCTGCTACGGAGGTAAGCTCGTTTCTGAAGGAGGGGAAAAAAAATACCCAGGGACGGTCATGTTGCATGGTTCAGTACGACGCTCGTTATTATAACCAGTGATTGATGTGATAGCAGGTGTCCACTGTTAAAAGGAGAAGATCCTTGAAGAACTTTTAAAGGTTCCTCCGTTGAGGAACTGTAGAGGAACCTCTTAAGGTGCTTTGAGGAACCTTCTCAGTTATGTCCAAATAAAGCTCCTCTAGGAACCTTAATACTAATGGGTTCTTTGAGGAATTTTATACTGGGGAATCCCAAAAGTTCCTCCAGGAACCTCTGTGAGCATTGAGGAACATTTGAGATCTTGGAGGAGCCCCAAGGTTCTTGGTGTAACCTATGAGGTTCTTCTAGGAACTACTCATTTTTTACAGTGTGCACACTATCTGACTTGTCCCTGGTGTTTTTTTTTTATTATGATTGTTGTTGACCTTAACCATTATCGGGAGCAGCATCTTCCATAATGTCAGCCAAGTTGATGGTAGTTTTTGCCTACCAGCGTGTTGATATCGAGAGCAGGGCCTCTCATATTTCACTGTATGGTGGATGTTAATTATCGGGAACAGTGTTTCTCATAATGATGTACATATTCTCTGCATGGGCAGCACAGTCACGCTGTTATAAGTCTTGTGAGTGTGTGTGTGTGTGTGTGTGTGTGTGTCACCTCTTAGTGCTTTTTGATTTTCGACAAATCAGATCAATCCTGTGAGCTATAGAAATAAATCTGCATTTGCAATGGTCATTTGTATAATTCTATAATATGTATATGTGCAGCTTTTTAGTTTCTTTTGCTTCTGGTGTGTGATTTATTGTTTCTTTTTTTCTTTTTCTTTGTGCCTTATATGATCTGACAATCCTGATATTCTTCCCCAGATTTTTTTTCCCCCTAATATTAAATCATCTTGCAATCTGTTCAGCAGTTAAATTGGAATTTTGTTAGATTTATTTTATCGTACACAGCTAACAATCCTTTCCGTTTCAGCTGAATCTAAGAAAGACGACCTGCAGATTTTTCTTAATATATGACTTAGTTGCTTCTGCCCAGCACTTCTCACTTGTTTGTCTTCAACAGTGTTGAATACATAAAAACTGTTTAATGCAATAAATATGTAAACCTGACTCAAATGTCCTAGTTTCGATTCTTAACACACTCAGCATACACACTTTTAACAAATAAGGAGTATAGTTTAGTTTACCTGAAATGTTTGAGTAATTGCTATAGATACACTATTTGGACAAAAGTATTGGGACACCTATACATTATACCTACAGGAGTTTTTATGACATGGCATTCCAAATCCATAGGACCAGAAGGTCCCAGGTTTGAGCCCTGCAACCGACAAGATCCAACTTGATCAAATGCTCTTGAGCAAGGCACCAAACCCCCAACTGCTCCATTGCTGCAGGTAAAGTGGTTGCCCACCGCTCTGAACATGTGTGTTGCACTGCACTGATGGGTTAAAGTCATGAGTAAGTCACTTTCACTCATATGCCTATATATATACTGTATATAACAGTATAACATCATCCACTCTTCTGGGAAAAGGTTCAACAATCAACAGTGCTCCTAACACTGAGATGCTCACTGAACAGGTGACTGCTATCCAAAAGTGTCATGTTACGTACATGTCCACACGCCACTGCCCGTACTGTCAACACTGTCCAACCTGTAGTGCTATACCTATAGTGCATCCTCCCGGACTGACGCCATAAGAGGACGAAGATTCACGTCTGATGAAGAGTCGAGGTGAAAGTGCCTACTGTGATTGTACACAGAGGAATCTGACCTGCACATTTAACACATCTGTGCTGTGAAACACACACAGGTAATATGAGGTAATATGACAGCTGGATGAAGGATGGACTGACTGTCTTCAAAGGCAGGGGTGTATTTAATGTATTTTAAAAGTTCATTAAATTATCACACAATTATTTCAAATCTAATCTAATTGCTAGCTCTGGTTTTATGGTGCTGGAAAAAAAATATGAAAACAAACCAAGAACAATTAAGAACAGTTTCTAAATGATAAAGACAGTAAAAGTTTACTTTTAAAAGTTTCTAAGTTTTTAAGGACTTTTATTATGCCTGGTTTCAGGAAGCAGGACGTGCTCCTAGCCCAAAAACACTCATGTGACTGCTGATATTTTGCAGAACTCCGTCTCTTCATTTCTCAGTCTCGTCTTCTCAGTAAGAAGTCTTAAACTATCAGTTTTAGGTGGAATGTTTGGTAGTTTTTGGGGGGATTTTGGGAGATTTTAAGAGTCCTGTTTATCCTCTGTTTACTCCAGTTCAGTGGTCACGTGACCTATTCCTAGTTTATGGAGTGGGAATATTCCTGTTTTAGTTTATCTGTGTATATAATGATTAAAATAAAAGTTATACAGATATGTATTTATCATTGATCTGATGTTTCCTGCAGTGTGTCACAGCTTTCGCTCACTGTTTCTCCAGAGTTCACACACTACACTGTTGTATAGTATAGTGAGAGTATAGTGAGACTATAGTGAGAGTATAGTGAGAGTATAGAGTACTTTTTAATGACGCAGTATCCAAAACAACATGCTCCATTTCTTAAAGCGACACGAGCTACATTATCACATTAACCCCTAATACACTGTCATGGCAAAAGTCATGGGACAGGAACTAGAACCCTGTAGGACCTCCTCTAACAGTAACTCGACATGACTGGAGCGATGTCGAGCCATGCCGTCTGGATATCCACCTATACCTCAGTGGCATCAGTAGGTGTAGAAATTTGGGGTGTGAATGGACCTCTCCACTATAGTCCATACACACTCAATTGTGCTCACCCTGTGTCAGTTTGGGTTGGCTAGGTGGGTTGGTTATGCCCAGTGTTCCAGGGACCCACACCACATCCAGTATATTGAGTATATTAAATAAAGATTACATTATATTTAAAGGAGCATTTAAATTGCGCAAGGCTCAATGTTAGCAAACCTTAAGGTTGCTGGTTCAATGGAATGTACTGACAAGACACCTAAACCCCAACTGCTCCCCATGCACCATGGATAGAGGCATGTATCGTGTGTTTACTGCCCCCTAGTGTGTGCATTTACTAGTGTGTGTTTCCCTTCACAGATGGGTTAAATGCAGAGGTCAAATTGTTTGTATTGATAAACATACAAATAATGATAATGACAATGCTAATGGTGATAACCAAAGTGATTGACCTATTGTGTTTGCACATAGAGGAATTTGACCTGGCCAGTTTATCCATTTGTCCAGAGCAATGGGAAGCCTCTGTTCATGAAGCCCCTAATGAATGTCCTGCATGGTGTGTGTGTGTGTGTGTGTGTGTGTGTGGAAACCAGATGTAGCTCTCAGCTAAGTGAAGGTGACAGGAGACGTCGTGTCCAGGCTCGTTCGACACACACCACATTACTCAGCAATGAGTTATCGTTATGCTGACATTTATCAGGATTACAACAAGCACAGTGGTTTATAGTGTTATAAAGGCTACAGGGATTTTTTAAAACTAAATCCACAAGGACACACACGACTAGCAAACTTTTCCACTTTCTAAACCACTGTTCTTGTTGCATGTCATCGTATTTTACTCTTTAAATTTATTCTGACAAGACGACAACATTCTGGACTTTAGATTATAAATACCACTGAAAGGACAAAGATGTCTGTATGCAAAAAAAAAACCAAAAAACAACATGCATCTGCTGTTCTGCTTCATGAAATTTATTCTGTCGTTATGAAAATATCCAGAGCTGCTGCAGATTTACATCTACATCATAGCTCTTTATTAAGAGCATCTTAGTGGTAAGAGAACCGGTCTCGTGACCGGAAGGTTGCGGGTTCGATCCCCACCCAGGGCAAGACATGACTGAGGTGCCCTTGAGCAA
>JAOVVF010000022.1:2011148-2025923 GCA_028565595.1 Duopalatinus emarginatus
TAGGCAGTACTGAACATACAAAACACAAATGAAATGAAACTTCCTGTTTAACAGATCTTTCACCATCACTCAAACTTGGGCTGCGTCCGAAATCGCGTACTTCTGTATGGCGGATGTAGTGCGTCCGAGGCTGTGCATACTGCTCGCTCGCATACTGGAATTGCGTATTGCTGTAATGGTACAACAGTGCACGCTGCTTCACATTCAATGTACTGCTTAAATACGCTATTTCGGACACAGCCTTACTGTTACTGAAGCAGCGCGCGACAAGCCTCAACTACGGGTGAATCACAGGGCCAAATTAGAATTTACGTTAACGGCACTTTTTTTTAAATCGCAATAATCTGAGATCGCATTAACGCATATCGTGTTAACTTCGACAACCCTAATATATTACTAAATTCCTAAGTCACAGACAAATAACAAAAACACAAGTAATAGAAAACAACAAGTCTGAATTCTGACCTTCATGTCACCTTCTGAGTTTCATTAGTTAAATTAGTTGGTCAACCGCAAATAAATAAAATAATCAAAATTCTTCTAACTATAAAATCTTAAAGCTTTCAAGTTTTGCTGGAAAACAAAGTAACACAAAATAAAATCTCAGAACTCGTCCTCTATACCGTCTCCTTTTTCTTGTAGAGACTCAAACATTTTTGAATTGTTGGAAAA
This sequence comes from Duopalatinus emarginatus, assembly GCA_028565595.1. Classification (NCBI taxonomy): domain Eukaryota; kingdom Metazoa; phylum Chordata; class Actinopteri; order Siluriformes; family Pimelodidae; genus Duopalatinus; species Duopalatinus emarginatus. Next base: position 2,011,821 of record JAOVVF010000022.1, read on the forward strand.
AACAAATAAACACTAATATTCTGTATAAATCGTCAATTTGAATTTAAGCAGCTTTCAAATGTAAAAAAACAAAACAAAAACGAAGACATTCACCAAGTTGTAAATTAGTTCTGGCCTGCACTCCTGCAGTAACCCAAACATTAGCATGTGGGCTAAGCCGCTGCTTCGCCTATGCTGTGTGCGTCGACCAAACCTGAAATAGCTGTAGTTAAGCCACATGATCGGTTCGGTGCACCGCTATTCTCATTCTCATTGGATATTCGTGGTGTCTGTCAAAATATGGATGGAACTAATTCTATCAACGTGTTATCAACTACGTCTTATACTTCTATCGAGGAAACGCTATATCGCAATGATTATCGTTATTGTTTTACCAACCAGCTCTAGTTGTACATAATCATAGTATTTAACTTTTTTATTTTTCTGGTTGTAAACAGCTGAATTATAGGATGGATTATCACAGTGTGCTGTGTTCGCATACTTCAAAATGTTTCTCGATACAGTACGCCATCCGATGACTTTCGATATACTGTTTAAAGAATACTGTGTATTCTGACACACTACATGTTCTCGCATACTGCTTTCATGTACTGTTAAGTATGAAAGGACACTGGCTGGAAAGTTTTTCATTCTTTTTCACCAATAGTTGATCAACAATCAACAAAAGCCGTATTACATTATACATGTCATACTCTTAAAAACGGTGTATAGTTAGTCTCAGATTACTGTATACCGATCTCACCTGTGTAGGTTGTTCGACACAGACACACACACTCGGGGTCAGTGATCACAGTTGCTCAGACCGGTTGCTCAGACCCTATCTGCAGCTCTTGGGGTGCAGTTGGAAAGGTTTGGCGACTTGCTTCAGTTCTGGGGCTCGAATTTGCAACCTTTTGGTCACAAGGCTGGTTCAATAACGACAAGCCCATGACATGCCCTTACCTGAGCTCTTTAAGTGCTCTGGGGTATCTAAAGTGGCACTGATCATTGGAACTCAGGGATCGTTGAAGTCAGTGGGTTAGGTAACTGGTTTAAGGGCACTTCAGTCGTGATTTCTTGGTACTGACCAGGCCACCACCCACCTGTGTATTTTTCATAGACGTGTCTACCAATTTTTCTGGCACTTCAGTGTCTGTCGTTTGCTCTAACACGAATACTTGTATATAAACATTAGGTCCTATTTTTTTTATAGAGAAGCAGCACTGCATTGTTTCCTCTTGATGCTGCAGGCAGCCATTTTGATTTTTTTACGACATTTGCTGACCTCAGAGTTGAGACGACCCACAGCGTGTTCCTGAATGGGAATTCTGTATAAAACAAGACCAAAATCATGGATCTGATCACTATATTAGCATCTGGTTTTCAAGGCCATTTCTGTTAAGGTTAGCATTAGCGGCTGCGATCTGGTCGTCCGCAATGAACGTATACACTGAGTCCACATGACTCAGCTACCATTCTTCTTGCCATGTGAGTAATGTTTGGATACTAATCTCTTAAAAGCTGCGTGGTTTCCCTACCCTATAGCACGCAGCTCAGATAAACAATAGAGAGCCATGTCTGTGATCTGCTGCCTTTTGTTCATCTCACAGCAGGACGTGACGGGCCTAACGACACGTGTGTAGGTTCTGGACGTTTATCCAGGTGAATCAAGTTGTAATAATAATTAATAATCCACCCAGATCAGACACCTCACCTGGTTCAAGTCTTCAGGTTTAGTACATATATATATATATATATATATATGTCTAATACCTGGTAGGCCCACTGCGGGAGCACAGCACTGCAGAAATAAGACAGGGCATGGACTTAATAAGCTTGCGGAAATATCCTGTAGGCAACCCGTATGAACACCATATTTCCTCCATAACGGTCCACAATTCCGAGATCTGGCGACTTGGCTTGAAATGGTCTTGTGACCGGAAGGTCCCGGGTTCGATCCCTACACAGGACAAGACAGACCGAGCTGCCCTTGAGCAAGGCACCTAATTCCCCCAACTGCTCCTTGTTTGCCGTGGTTTGGGGCTGCCCCCTGCTCATGAGAAATCATCATCAGCTTTCAGTTTTCTTTTTATATCAAACATCAGGATTTTTTTTGTCTGTTTGTCTTTTTGTCTTTATTTAACATTGGTTGTAGAAGTAGGAGAGGGAGGAGGGAAGGTAAGCTAGGGGGTGGCGGTAGTTTGGGCCTATGTGGGTATGAGCTTGGGGTGACCCCTGACCTCTTTCTACAGCCGTCTATTTAACACTCGCTCGTGCCCAGTCCACGCCCCACAAACACTAGATTGTGTTTAAGGCTGTTCCAACGTTCTCCGGTGTCTCCCCTAAGGCTATGTAATTGTGTATTGTTTATTGTGTTTTGTGTTTTAGCTCCTCCCACTCTTGCATTCATTCTTCTGAAAATAAAAAGAAATACTCTCCTAATGAGGGGTCATGTTTAAAGCGAAGCTTCACCCTGATGCACCTTAATTATCAGCCATAACATTAACACCACCTGCCAAAACGGGTCTGATCCTCTGAAGGTGTTCTGTGGCACCAAGACCAACATTACCAACAGGTCCTTTAGTGGATCTACTCTGGGGGGGTAGGACCACACACACTAGCCATCACACCCTACGCATAACAGTGAGTCTTGGGCAACCCTGTCTCTGGTTTACCGGTTGTCCTTTCTTGGACCGCTTTTGGTAGGTACTAATCACTGTATACTGGGACACACTCCACGAGACCTGCTGGAGATGTCTGACAAATGTCCAGTGTCTGATGTAAATAATGAGCATCAGGAATGAGGAACAGGCGGTTTAGTGAGACATAATCAAAGAAAAGCGACATGACGTCTGGGACAGCCCATGACATGCTAACAGAAAGTTCCTTGCCGTTTCTTTGACCCAGTTGACCTTTGAACTAGTGGTAGAACGTCAACAATGATCGGTCGGCATGAAACGTGTAGTATTGCCAGTCTCTCAGTGAGGACAAGGCTCCAATTCATGTCACTATTATCGCCCAATCTGCCATAGTGAACATCATGAAGGACAAAAATCCTGGCATTAGTGAGAACAGTGAGTATGTGAATGTTTGAGCCGAGTGTACAGATGAAAGTTGGACTTAAATACTTAAAGCACCACCGCATCTAAATGGTTCAATGGCTAAATTCTACTCCACCTCTTCATCAATGTAGTTAAACATGGACATGTTGAAGACGTTAACTCAGAAGACAGGACATCTATGCAAGTCTTTTAGGGTTAATTTTTTTCTTCTAATTGTCCATCAGCTTCTCCTTCTAATTTCCAGTAAACACTAAACAAGGCTTGAGGTCTGCCTTCACCTCCTCTAGACTTGTCCAGATCCCTCGACCTCATTACAAAACGCTTGCTTTTGTGGTCTGGAAGTCGGTCATCAGTCATCCGCTCCCACAGCGTAGCCTTCAGCTCGTGCCTCGGAGGGAACGGAACACACCACTTACGCGTAACGGGACAAAAGTGCTCTTTGTGTGGTGGACGGCAGAAACCGGGCGGAGTCTCGGTTTTTTTTCCCCCATCCAGGTGGGCGTACAGTGGAGGCGTGAATCCAGCCGGCGCCAGGAGAAATTCCCAGAAGGCCCGATGATTGGTGGCTCATTAGAGACCCCGCCCACTGACTGGTCTTGAGAGATGGCTTTTCCAAAGCGATTAAAATTCTGCAGTTAAAAAAAAAAAAACAACAACGTTTTTCCAGGTGCGACGTGTCCCATATGCACAAGGATTATTAAAACAGGTGAAAACTGGGGACACAGTACAGTCACTGGAAAGGCAAAGAGTGATTCTGTTCTTGATGATGATAATAATAATAATTATAATAAAAACAACCCTTTTAAGCATTAACAAACTGATATATGAATTAATAAAATTAAAAAATATTATTACAGTTTCCCTTACTTTTTCTTAAAACAAAAAAAAAACAAATATTTTTGATGTGAAAAAAATAATAGCAAAAGATATGTATTTAATTCTTCTGTTTCATATAGGGCTGTATAAAGTAAACTGACTATTGGTCAATTAGACCTCCAAAACCAGTAAATGCTAATTGTTTTGATTATTTTTCTGATATATTTTCCATAATTTACACCTGTCTAATTCCCACCCTTTTCATAAGACAACCGACTACCAGGAAGGACGAAGGTTACACGTTTCCTTAGTGTATCATGCAACCAGCCCCTGCTTGTTTTCGAGCTGCTTGCTCGTGCAACTTTAAGGGCTGGTGTATCGCACTTGGGTTGAAAGCGTTCCCGCTCACTTTTTTTTTTAGGGCTGTAGTGAATCAGTGACCGGAAGGCTACCGGTTCGATCCTCTTATTGACAGGACGTAACTGAAGTGACCTTAAGCAAGGCACCTGACCCTTCAACACCTAACCCTTCACTGTGGGCATACTGTCCTAGTCTGTGTCTCACTGCATAGATGGGCTAAATATGATGGTCACATTGCTCTGTGTACAAGCACAATAGGTCAGTCACTTCACTTTCGCTTCACCTCTGTATGCATGACCTCACAGGCCTCCATGATCAGCTAGCGCGTCTATGATCTACACCCTTGTCTTCCTGAAAGCACGGCCAGTTGTGCGCTCTGGACTCCCAGTTACAGATGGCTGTAATCAAACCTTCTTGTCAAAATTATATTTTTTTTAATACTGCAACACCATAAAGTGCCAGAAAAGCTGGTACACCAGTCTACTTCTTGGTAGGGCCCCAACAGAGCATGGACTCTATGACCCTGGCTGTGTCCGAAATGGCATACTCCCATACTAGTTAGTATGCGAATCTAGTATGCAACACGATGTAGTGCGTCTGAATACCTAGTATGCATCAGGTAGTATGTTAAAGGTTCCCGGATGTCCTACTAGTTCAGAAGAGATTTTCTAGTATGCTCCACCAGCACACTAGCTGAGCCTGACGTATCCCATAATTCACTGCGAGCGAACTGAGAGCCTGTTTTATCTCTAAACGAGATGGAGTGAGTTTATCATTATCCGTGTAGGATGAGCTGAGGTAACATTTTTAATTACAAACAAAATTTAAAGTTAATAAAAATTTGTCTTGGGGCAAAGGTTGTTGGTAAGACGGCGTATCAAGTGCGTCCGAGGTGTCGTGCATACTACACGGTCGCATACTAGAAGTGTATACTAGTTTAGCGGTTAAGCAGTATGTACTCGCTCCAAGCTAGGAGGTAGTATTCAGGTATGCCGTTTTAGGCTGCAGCACTTGTGGATATATCCTGTAGGCAATAAACACCATGCTCCCTGCAGAACGGTCCACAAAGCAAGGATCAAACCCACAACCCCAGATCCCTTTATCTGTGTAGCACACACACTGCTTGCGGTGCCACCGTGTCACCCAAGGCCCAGTATGATTTAATACAAATGTGTGAGGAATTAGACATGCAGTCAGAACACCTCACCTACTACTACTTTTCATGTGTTTGTCATCAAGTCGTGAAAACCTGCAGCAGAGTGAACAACACGCCTGGACGTGATGTCATGTGATGTCATTTATGAGTGTGCTCAGCTGATGTTGAGGAAACTGTGTGGTCATTCAGACAGGAGGAGGTGTGTGTGTGTGTGTGTGTGTGTGTGTGTGTGTGTGTGTGTGTGTGTGTGTGTGTTTGCACGCTGACTAATCTCAGTATATCAGCAGTTCTGTTTAACCTGTACACTAAGAAGAGCGTAATTCAGCCGCTTCAGTAAATACGCCATTGTTTAGCGGCGGGAGACGGAGGTGGTCTGATGAATAACAGGGAAACTGTGTGTTAAAGAAACACTGCTCAGCTTTATACTACAGAGAAATGGAGGAGGAGGAGGAGGAGGAAGAGGAGGATGAATAGACACAGTGTGACCCTGAAGTCTGACATCATCAAATAAGCAAATACAGAGTGGTGGGAATTTACATATCAGGAGCTCTTTCCCGTAAAACACGTCACATCTGCCGTAACACGTAGCGCTACCAGTGACACACGGATTGTCATGGTAACAGAGTTGTACAAAAGGCATTAGTTTCAATATTGATGTACCTTTTTATTTTCTAGGTGAGATTTACACCTATTACTGGTACAGCGGTCACGCGACCTTTTGATCCTTTTGATGATTAAATATGAATGAATTGGGAATTGAATGAATGTCTGTTCCAGTAAAAAGGGGGTGTGGCTTCGGTACTTGCTGTTCTCAACAAAGGACATGTGGCTAGTTCTAATAAAGGAGGTGTGATCTCTCTACCCGTCAGTCCCGCTGAAAAGAGTTGTGGCCTCCCTATTTGTCGGTCTTGGTAAAAGAAGTTCTGTCAGTTCTAGTAAAAGGATGTGTGGTCTCTGTATCTGTCAGTTATAGTAAAGAGAGTTGTGGACTCTATATCTTCTACTCCTAATAAGAGAAGGTGTGGCTTCTCTGTTTGCCCTAGTAAAAGGAGGCGTGGCCTCTCTGTTTGCCCTAGTGCAAGAAGGTTTGGCTCCTCTGCCAGGCTTAGTAAACGGAGGTGTGACTTCTCTATCTACTAGTCCTAATTAGAGATGGTGGGGCCTCTCTATTTGTCAGCACTAGTAAAAGTAGGTGTGGCCTCGCTGTCATTACTAGTAGGTGTGGCCTTTTTATCTGTCAGCCTTAGTAAAAGGAGTTGTGGCCTTTCTGTCAGTCCTAGTACGAGGAAGTGTGGTCTCTCTGTCATTCCTAGTAAAAGGAGGTGTGGCCATTCTATCTGTAAGCCCTAATAAAAGGAGGTGTGGCTTCTCTGTCAGTCCAAGTAAAAGAAGGTGTGGCCTTTCTATCTGTCAGCCCTAGTAAAAGGAGGTGTGGCCTCTCTGTCAGCCCTTGTAAAAGGAGGTGTGGCCTCTCTGTCTGTCAATCTTAGTAAAAAGTGGCTGGCTGCTGTTCCTGGCAGTTCTAGTATAAGGGGCATGAAATATTTACCTGCCTGTAAAAGGAAAGGGGGTGTGGTCTCTGTTTCTTACAGACCCAGTAAAAGGGGGTACAGCTTTTTTACCTGCCAGTCTAAATAAGGGGGTGTGGTCGCCGTTCTTGCCAGTCTTAGTATGAGGGGATGTAGCCTTGATTTGTGCGAGACCTTGTGAAAGGGGGTGTGGCCTTTGTAACAGCCAGTTTTAGTAAATGACACATTATTGCATTATTACAGCAGAAACATATTTTTTTTTCACCTTTATATTTTCTAAAATTAATAATGAATGAGTTTCATGCTTTAACCATGTGTGGTTCTCTCTGTGTGTGTGTGTGTGTGTGTGTGGTGTTTTCATGTTTTAGATGTACCTACAACGAAAGCAGTCACAGATCGAGACTCATCGCTGTGACTGACATATTAAACCATGGACTGGACTGACGGTGAAGCTGAGCACGTGTGAACTCTGAGCGCACACACACACACACACACTCGTTTGTGCCGAGTGACTGAAGTGATCCGGAGCTACACGGCACACAGCTGGTAAGAACACCCAGGTTTGAGTTACGATCATGTGTGCGTCCTTTATCTGAGTAGATCTTCGGACCGGAGGCCTGTGGTGACTGTGTGCTGTAGTAATGTGAACAACCGCGCAGCTCGCGTTACACTTCTAGTTCAGGATGTGCATATGTGTAAATGTGTGCGTTTGAACGTGCTCCTTCATTCAGGTATGCCTGACACGCTCGTGCCGCATAGTTCTCTCTCTTCGAATTGTCCGTCATTAGTTGTGCAGCGTCGCTGTTCGGAGGCTGAAATGCAGCGCGAGTCCGGCGCGTATATCATTCCTGTTATGCCTGGAGTGCCGTTATTCGAGCCTCTGCGCCTCTCACCGACTTTACCGTTGTCTGCAGCCTTGATCTGTCCCTCCACACCCTTTCAGCCATCCGCACAGCTCCTGTTTCCTCTGTGATGAAAACCTCTACTGCCGACTCCGAGTCTGACTCCCAGGGGAAGAGAGCATTGTGCCCCGGGGGCAGGTGTGCGGCTGCTCAGACGGCCTAGATGTCTAACAAACAGAAAACTCACAAGTTTTAGTGGAAATACTTCACGAGGCTTGCACAGTGATTGTTGTAAAAACGGAGGTAAGCTGTAACAAGTGTGTGTGTGTGTGTGTGTGTGTGTGTGTGTGGGTGAGTGTGTGTTTGTGTGGACCAGAGGAAGTGGTGTAAGCGAGAGCCAACAGGTGTGTGCTCATGAAAACATGCTGTGCCAGCGTTCAGGACGGAAATGATCTAACTCGCCCTCTATAATTAGAGCTGAGCGTTTCAAACGGCTTAATTGCTGCTTCACAAAGATTTTAATCTCCGGAGGGAAAAGTTTAGACACAGCAGGATGATGTGTGTCATTGTGTGTGTGTGTGTGTGTGTGTGTGTGTGTGTGTGTGTGTGTGTTTTCAAGGATCATTTATCCATTGCGAAGGTGCTTTTCCATCAGTTAGCGCTGGATGTTATTTAGCGATTAAACATGACGAGGCGTGCTGTTTGAAAATGACTCAGTTAAGCTTTATTTAGCAACAGGCTAATTTATCACCTCACCATTTTACACACACACACGTGCACACACACACACACTCTTGCACTACCCGCCTCACTGCCTTCCACAATACCCGTCTCTCTGCCTGTCTCACTGTTCACCTGGCAGCTTTCTTATAACTAAGAAACCAAACACGCCCTTGGGGTTGTGCTGTTAGAGGAAATTAACCCAAGATTGTGTGACAATCCATGGTCATTTATACCAGTTTTATTCTATTCTTAATTAAAGAATATCATCCTTTCTGTCCGTTTATACAAAACCCTGGAACTGGAGACTCCTTCCGTAATTGCGCGGTGCGAGTGTGGAATAAAGGTCACATGACTACACGTGCAGCGAGACACTGAGTGAATTGGTGCCATGCAGGAGGGGCCTTTATGCAGGGTTGAATGTGGCATGAGGGGGGAAGTGGGGCTATTTTTACCTGTATGTGTGTGTGTGTGCGTGTGTGTGCGTGTGTGTGCGTGTGTGTGCGTGTGTGTGTGTGTGTGTGTGTGTGTGTGTAAAAATAGCAATAAGCGCTGCTCTAAATGCCTGGAGGGCCAAGACTGACAACACTGTCCTCTGTACAGGGGGAGAAGGAAAAGAAGCTCCAATATTTTATCCCCAATCTCTGTCCTTTTACCCTCTAATGTCTGCCTGTCTCTCTGCCCTTTGCACTACCTGTCTCTCTGCCCATCTTACTTTCCTCCTGCACCAACCGTCTCTGCCAATTGCTCTGACTCCCTCACTGTCTCACTCACTTCTGGTCTCACTTATTGTCTGTTTGCCTTACACATTACCTCTATATCTGCTGGCCTTGCTGACTCTTTCAGTACCTGTCTTTCTGCCTGTCTCGCTGCCTTTTGCACTACCTGTCTCTCTGCCCATCTTTCTACCAGTCTCTCTGCCTTCCATGTTACCCATCTTTCTGCCCATCTCTCTGTCTGCCTCACTGCCCGTCTGTCTTACTGTCTCTACCTTACGCATTACCCGTCTCTGCCTTCTTTGCTGACTTCTTCAATAACTGTCTCTCTGCCTGTCTCTCTTCGGGTCTCTCTGACGCCTTCACTACCCGTCTCTCTGTCTGCCTCTCTTTCCATCTCCCTGCCGTTCACACAACCCGTCTCTATGACTGCGTTATTGCCTCTCTCTGTCTTCCTGCCTTTGACTTTCGCACTAACCGTCTTTCTGCCTGTCTCTCACTACATGTCTCTCTGTCTGTCTCTTTTTCTGTCTTTCACCTTACTCATTTCTCTGCTTATCTCCCTTTTCCTGCACCAACCGTCTCTCTGCCAGTCTCTCTGACTCCGTCACTGTCTCACTCGCTTCCTGTCTTCCTGCCTGTCTCTCTTTCTGTCTCCCTGACTCTTGCACTAACAGTCTCCCTGCCTGTCTCTCGGAGTCCCTCACTACATGTCTCTCTGCCTTTTACACCGCCTGTCTCTTTGCCCAAGTCTCTGCCTTTCGCCTGTCTCTCTGCCCATCGCTCTTTGTTTTCCTCTCCTTTTATTCTCTTGTTCTGTCCTGGTCTTTCACTTTCTGTTTCTCACTTCATATCTTTGTTCTGCTCATTCTTTCTTCCTTTCTCTCTCTCTCTCTCTCTCTCTCTCTCTCTCTCTCTCTCTCTCTCTCTCATATCACTTCACCTTTCACACTGGGATCACTTACCTCTCTCTGACCACCTCTAGGGTGTGTCAGTAATAGTTTTGCCCCCCTGGGGTGTTATTTAAACCCTGGGTATTTATTAATTTATTTAACTCTCTGTGTCTTCACTGTACTTCTGCAACTTATTGAGAGGAAGAGGATGTTTTGGAGTTGCTGTAGATAAATGTGGAGATAAGGAGGCCAACTGAGGACATCCACTACCTCTCGCGCTCTCTCTCTCTCTCTCTCTCTCTCTCTCTCCCTCTCTCTGTTTCTTTCTTTTAGTCTTTGTTGCTGTTTTTTTTTTTTGTTTTTCTTTGCTTCATTAAGAGAAGGAAGTGAAGATGATGTACAACGCATCATGATGGAATTTGTCCTTTACACAACCCCCTGGTTCTTCAACTCCTCCACTCGTCTCCTCTTGTCACACGTTCTTATCAATAGTGATTCGATTTCACTGCCTCTGAGGAGGAAGTGTTTTACGGGTTGACGAGGTCATCGGTGCGGCACGACGGGTGATGCAACCGCTCGTGTATAGAGTCTCTATTCTGACGAGTCCCCACCCACGCACCCACACGTACACTCATTAACTCATCTATGTGTGTGTGATGGGGTGTGCTCAGGACGGCCGCCCACGCACACTCTCAAATCCGTTTCGCTGCTGCTAATGTCGCAAGGAACCCTCTTTATTATTCCAGATTAACACGTACGCTGGAATACACTGTGTTATGGAAATGAACGACGTCTCGAAAAGGACGTTTTTCTTTTCTGCTTTATCACGCGTAGACGTTTCTTCACGTCTTATTACGTGTAAATCAACGCAGGACAACCAACGTTTATATTATATTACATTAATGTTAGTGTCACGTGTTGTTTCGTGCGCTTTCATGACTCCACAAGACCTCTGAAGGGATTGGATCAGACAGTCTAGCCTTTTCTCCCAGCTTGCACCAGCGACCCCTGGTCTCCCGTGAGCCTGTTGCAGCTCCACAGGTTGTCCTTCCTCGGACCACGCTCGGTAGCTACTGACCACTGTATACTGGCACACAGTCTACAAGACCTGCTGTTTTAGACGTGCTCTGACTCAATCGTCTAGACGTCACAATTTGGTCCTTGTCAAAGTAATTCAGATTCTTACACGTGCCCATTTTTTTTCACCTTCTATCACATTAACTTGTTCAGATGCAACCTAATAAATTCCACCCCTTATCAATGTTACTCACGTCAGTCCTCAGTAGTTTTGTATCTACTGTAATATAGTAATAAACAGCCCTGGTCTAAGATGATGGTAGCATCTGGTCAGGCGATAAGAAAAGCTCTAGCCCCTTATAAATGTGAAATCTGTCAGATACATTGATGGCTCATGGTGGCTCGTGAGACTCTACTGAAAACAAACGACACATACTTATGTTTTTACGCTGGAATCATGTCAGCACCTTTACTTGGACTTGAGATAAATTCAAACCCAAAACACATAGTCAAGTCGCAATGCATTCGAATAAAAGTCCTGACACATGACAAGGTGGGGGGAAATAAAGCAAGAAGTTCCTGCTCAGGAACAAAGGACGGTCTCAGTTCAGGAAGTGATGTTAAACCACCCCATCAACAGCAAACTCGGTAGCAGTTCTTACCTTTAAATACACAGATCATCCATAACATTGCATAACCACTGAATAACATTGATTATCTCATAACAATGGCACCTGTCAGAGGACGGGCGAGATATATTATACAGCAAGTGAACAGTGTTAAATGCAGAAAAAATGGGCAAGCTTAAGCCTCCGAGCTACTCTGACAAGGGCAGAATTGTGATGGTTAAACGTCATCTCCAGAACAGCAGGTCTTGTGGGGTGTGTCCCAGTGTACACTGGTTTGTACCTGCCAAAAGTGGTCCAAGCACGGACAACCGGCGGACCAGTGACAGGGTCATGAGTGTCCAAGACTCTCTGATGTGCATAGAAGGGGTGAAGGCTAGACTGACTGGTCCGGTCCCACAGAAGATTTGTTGATATGTCTTTTTGCCAGATACAACAGAACACCTTCAGAGGTCCTGTGGAGTCCATACAGACAAAGTCACTTATTGTGTGGATAACACAAAAATATGGATTGTTGCAAAAAAATAATAAACAATATCGAGGCATTTTTGTCCCCTGGAATGTCAACTTCTCGTGTCTGAGGTTGGAGAGTTATATAAAGAACCAGTCGGCTATAATTTAATAAAAATGCTGAATTGTTGCAGGAGTTGGACAGGACTCAGGACAGGACAGTCCAGGAACAGAGTGAGACATGGAGGTGCAGGCAGTAAATCTGGTTATGAGTTACGGTCCAACAGGAAAGTGGACCAAAGTGTCGTAAGACCTGAAAGAGAGCAGTAAGGGAACCGAGTGCTCTTTTGAAGCCGTGTGAATGCTCAGCCCGCCAAAGTCTGCTTCCCGGCCCACTTAATCTTCAGCTCTTTTGAAGAGGACTATATCTAAAAATGCCCAAGAACAGATAATCATCAGACAATCATCCGATAGTCATCAGACAGTCTACTACGCTCCAGATATAAAAGCCCCGGCCTGCTTTTCCCTGTTGCTCTGCTGCCTCTAGTGGTGGCCATGTAGACTGCATCAATTCCCTGCCACAGCTGTGCTGATGAAACCTCAATGAGCTGCCGAGTGAGCCGTGTGTGTGTGTGTGTGTGTGTGTGTGTGTGTGTGTGAGAGAGTGTGAGAGTGTGTGAGAGAGAGAGAGAGAGTGTGTGTATGAGTGTGTGAAGGTCAGGCATGTGTTATGGAGTGCATACACGTGCATGGGTTATCAGTCAGTACTGAAACAGATAGTAAGAGGAATAAACAGAGAGAGGAAATCACGAGAGGAGTCCAGCCTCGTGATTCAGAGCTGGAGCCGTTATTGTAGGTGTCGTATTAATGTAATCAATGACTCCAGGTTAGGTTTAATATATAATTTTTGTGTGTGAAATTTTTCACTTTCCACGTCCTGATAAGACAGTCGGAGAGACGGGATATCAGCGCCTCGAATATCCACTGAAGCGTATCGTGCGCAAACTTGATAAAATAATATGGAAGGTTCCCTGGTACACTACTGCTTAATATTTTTACACTATACACGGCATATTTTCTGAACTCAGCCATTCAAAGGTGGTTACTGTGAAATGGCGTATAAACCGATCAGCCATAACATTAACAAAACAGCTCTGACTCGTCATAGCATTGACTGCACCTGACCTCTGACGGTGTCTTGTGGTTTCTGGCATTAGCGCCAAATTATTTTGTGGACCTTTCTGGGGTTGGACCAGTTGCCCCGACCCCCCCACCCCCAGCGCGTGCTCACATCAGTGTGACCCTGTTCGCTGACTGTCTGTCTTTCGTTTGACCAGTTTTTATAGGTACTAACCACTGTATGTATACTGCGACACACTCCACAAGACCTGCTGTTTAAGGTTCGAATTATACAGTGACATGTATTGGTGGGGTTGAGTTTTTCTTCAGGGTGTAAAGGGAAACCAGCAGAGCGCAGGCATGTGCTTCAGTGTACTGAAGTCTTGCAATCCTTACAGTCTCTTGCATGCTTACTGTAATGTCTGGAGCATGCCATGTACTATCCTTTAATTTCAAATCACCGAAAAAGCACATCTTCAGCCTGAAGCCTGTGTTGCCACAGGAGCATTTAAGGTGGAATGGTAAATCTGAACAATCTAATCTAACATCTTCATGTGAGCGATTTACTGAAGGTAATGAAGTGTATTTAAGACAGCTAGATAGCAGCTGGTTACACGCAGAGCCTTGGCCTGCAGTGTGTGCACCTTAGTGAAGACGCAAGTCACATGACCAATAATCAGCGCAAGACAGGCAGACAAACGGGATAATTAACAAAGAATGGTACGATCCACTTTAGTGTATACATTCACACACACACACACACACACACACACACACACACACACACACACACACACACACACACACACACACACACA
>JAOVVF010000022.1:2063991-2077687 GCA_028565595.1 Duopalatinus emarginatus
ATCATCATCATCATCATCATCACCACCACCACCACCACCATCATCATCACCACCACCACCATCATCATCATTATCATCATCACCACCACCACCACCATCATCATCATCCTCACCACCATCATCATCATCATCACCATCATCATCATCATCATCATCACCACCAGCATCATCACCATTATCTCCACCACCACCACCACCATCATCATCACCACCACCACCACCACCATCATCATCATCATCATCATCATCATCATCACCACCACCACCACCACCATCATCATCATCACCATCATCAACATCATCATCATCATCACCACCACCACCACCACCACCATCATCATCATCATCATCATCATCATCATCATCATCAACATCATCATCATCATCATCATCACCATCATCAACATCATCATCATCATTATCATCACCATCATCAACATCATCATCATCATTATCATCACCATCATCAACATCATCATCATCATCAACATCATCACCACCACCACCACCACCATCATCATCATCATCATCATCATCATCAACATCATCATCATCATCATCACCATCATCATCATCACCACCACCACCACCACCATCATCATCATCATCATCATCATCATCATCAACATCATCATCATCATCATCACCATCATCAACATCATCATCATCATCATCAACATCATCATCATCATCATCACCATCATCAACATCATCATCATCATCACCACCACCATCATCATCATCATCATTATCATCATCATCATTATCATCATAATCTGTCTTATTATCTTTAAGAGGGAACAAAAAAGACAGGTCCTGATAGAACAACTGTTAAAAGTGAGACCAGTGAGCCTGGAGGTATGAGGGATGTTCCACAACATTAAATGTAACTAAATGGATAAAGAGTTGTTGCTCATTAATTCATTCAAATCGTAATTAGCAGATTGTTTTCTGCCATAACATTAAACCGTCTTCTTAACAGTCAACAAAACAGCCCTGACCCGTCATGGCATGGACTCCACGAGACCGCTGAAGGTCTTTTCTTATATCTGGGACCAAGATGTTAGGAACAGATTCTTCCTTCGATCTTCTGTTGGAACAGACCAGACAGGCCCTTGGGCGCTCATGACCCTTTTACTGGCTTATCGTTTCATTTGATCACTTTTAGTAGGTACTAACTAGTGTACACTTGGACACACCCCACAAGACCTGGTGTTTGGAGATTCTCTAACCCAGTCATCTAAACGTCACAGATTGGCCCTTGTCAGAGTCCAGATCCTTACACTTTCCCACTTTTCCTGCTTTCAACACTTCAACTTTAAGAACTGATCATTCCCTTGCTGCCTATTATATGTGACACGTACCACTGTAATGAGATAATCAACGTTATTCACTTTACCTGTCAGTGGCTCTGTAGTGTTAATGTTACGGCTGATTGAAGCCTGTTTTATTTTTATGATGTCTCTAGCTATTCTACGGCTTAAGATGCAGTATTGACACTCGCGTGCTGAGGACTGTGTATCATGAGGACGAACTTTCTCTTGTCTTGAGAGAAAACGAGATCAGGGTTTTGACATTGTCCCTTAAAGTGTGACTTTGTCCCTCAAAGTTGACGTGTTGAAAGCAATAAGAATTGGAATTTAATTGATTTTGACAAGGGCCAAGATATGTCAGTACCTACCAAATGTGATCCAAATGAACCAGTAACCTGGTCATGGACACTTAAGGCTCAATGATGTACTGCCTGGTCTAATCCCACAGAAGAATCTGTTACTAATATGTTGGTGCCAGATAATGGAAAAAACAATTCATCAGATTTTTATTTTCTACATAATTGCCTCAAATTCATTGAGTTTTCTTCAGAAACAACATAATGACAACGAAGCGACTGGGCCTGTAGACTGTGGGAGAAATAAGAGTCATAACCCTCATCTGTTTCCTCTCAAGACAAACGAAACTTGGTCCTCATGATACACACACCTTAGCGTTGTGATTTTCCCCATCCAGCCATTTAAATCAGCAAAAAAAGTTTAATTAGCGCTCGTTGTTTCTTGCATCAATCCGAACAGAAGTGGTGTTCAGATCCAGCAGAAGGAGGTCAGACGTTCAAAGAGGAAATTTTTAGTTCTAATCACATTAAATTTAATGAGCGTGAAGTAGCCTGTTATGTTCTCACTGGATGTCATTTTACAGCCTCGTCTTTTCATTTGCATTCGATTAACACCATTTTTCATCAATAGCAGCTCCAGAGATTTTCTCACCATATGCTCCGGCGGTTTGCATAATGGATTCATAACGAATAAATGGGATGATTCAGGTTTCAGGTGAAAGAGTCGTTTAAAAAAAAAATTAGTCTAACTATTTAACAAGTAACTGTAGAGTTATAATTGGTCCAATAATGCAGATTTTCATCATTATAAATAGCAATCATTTTTAAACTGCCAAGCACCTCAACTTAAAAAAAAACAGCAAAAAAACAAAAAAAACATAAAGAGCAGCCTAGTGATCAAGGAACCAGTCTTGTGACCGAAATGTATGTCGTGTTCCAGCCTCGTCTTTTCATTTGCATTCGATTAACACCATTTCTCATCAATAGCAGCTCCAGAGATTTTCTCACCATATGCTCCGGCGGTTCGCATAATGGATTTATATCAAAACAATGAGATGATTCAGGTTTCAGGTGAAAGAGTCGTTTATAAAACCATCAGTCTCAGTAATAAACAACAAGTTTATTTATCGACGTGGATTCGTAATTGTAACAGAATAAACAATGTAGGCTTTGTTTTTTTTGTATAGAGTTACAGCAACTTTCTGCAACGTTTTTCTCTAGATTTTCTAGTTTTCTGTAAGGAGACAGTTTTTAACGTCTGTGGAAGGAGTCTCCAGTGTCAGTGCTTTGTGACTGTTAGAGGAAAAGCTGTAGCTGTAAGTAGCTTCGTAGTTTTTTGACATCTACATGACAGACACTTTATAAACATCACACATAAACAGCTGTCTAGAGTGAGATAAATTACATTAATAAATTAAATGCATGTATTATAACACTGATGTGTTGGAAGAAGAAAAAATGGGCAAGTGGTGGGGGTGGGGTGCTCAGGGCTAGCCCGTAGAAGATCCACAGAAAGACCTGTTGCTAACATCTTGAACACAGATCTCCTTCAGAGGTTTTGTGGAGTCCATACCTTAAAGGGTCAGAGATGTTTTGGTGGCTTTTTAGGCAGGTGGTTTTAATGTTATGGCTGATTGGTGTATAAGTATATTAGTAACTATAAACAGGTAACAACCTGATGTGTTATTTTTAACGACTGAAGCAATTTACAGAATATCTTCTGATTAAATAATAAGGTAGGCTGTGATTAAGAGTTGTGATATAACGAGTAACTGACGGGTCTAAATTAAAAATGTTATTATTAATTAAATCACTAATTTAGCTAAAAACACTTTTAATAAAAATGTATATGATAGGTATATAATACGTACTTTACTCAGATTCCCTAAACTGTAACCGAAGTACAGTTAGTGTCTGGTCCTATTTTATCAGTAGACACTTTATTTACTAATAGACAGACAGACAGACAGACAGATAGATAGATAGATAGATAGATAGATAGATAGATAGACAAAATAATGGACAGATGGACGGACAGACAGACATTCAGACAGATAGACAGATAGATAGATAGATAGATAGATAGATAGACAAAATAATGGACAGATGGATGGACAGACAGACATACAGACAGACAGATAGATAAACAAAGTAATGGACAGACAGACAGACAGACAGACAGACAGACAGACAGACAGACGAACGGACAGATGGAAGGACAGACAGACAGACAGACAGACAGATAGATAGATAGATAGATAGACAACTAATGGACAGATGGCTGGACAGACAGACATACAGACAGACAGATAGACAAAGTAATGGACAGACAGACAGACAGACAGACAGATAGACAAACTAATGGACGGATGGACGGACAGACGGACGGACAGATGGAAGGACAGACAGACAACTAATGGACAGACAGACAGACAGACAGACAGGCAGACAGACAGATAGATAGACAGGCAAATAGATAGATAGATAGATAGATAGATAGATAGATAGATAGATAGATAGATAGATAGATAGATAGATAGATAAATAAATAAATAAATAAATACAAAAAGAATAATGAAGGGTTTTACAGGAGATCCACTGCATACATATATAGAGTGAAATACAATAAGGAAGAAAAAGAAAACTATAAATAAAAACACAATGGAAAGATAAAGTGGCGTGGGTTGGAGTTATAGTCCACTGAGTCCATTTACACCACAGCATGTGCTTTTATTTATCACTTTTATTTATTTTTGTTTAAATTTATGTGCATCTGATAAAGCAGCAACTCGGCTGTTGAACAACAGCGAGCGCTTAGCGGTGGCTGCCAAGTTCATCTGCATTTAAATGAATTGTACTGGACTATAAGTTTGAAGTATAAGTGTAAAGTTGTGGATCTGGGCATGTTTGGCTGATCTTCAGTGAAATTGATCACAGTGCAGAACGGTTTCCTCTGGGCCGCGCTATGAATCCATAATCATCATGAATTTGCTCATGTCTGTCTGCAGAAGCCAAATAAAACAAGTCAAAGAAACTATTCCAAATATTTCCCAGGTGACATCCAGACGCTTTTACTAGACTGAGCTACTTTATATCATGACAATTACCTCCCATGACATCCAGCGCATCCCATTTATCCCAGCGATTTAACTACATTGTAACTGCTGCACGTCTGGCAGTAGACAGAAAATCTTTGTTTTGATCTTTTTGTTCAGACTGGAACGTGGGCCGCAGCACAATTCTCAGCTCCAGGCGTTCTAATTAAAATGAAATCATTAACACTAAAATATTTCTAATTACTTTTGAATATGAGCCACAGAGAAATCAAAAACCGCCCGAGTGCAGTCACGCCCCTGCAGATGAATAAAGCAAGAATCTAAAGCAGGGCATTGACTGGCTGCTGGAGCGCTGATGGCTGTATTTTAAATAGAAATAAACCAAGTGCACTTCTTCAGTCGAAAACTTTTTTGAACCTTTTGTGTCGACTGAAACATAACTGATAGGTTTTAACTGTGAATCCCTTTTTTCTTTAATTCACAATTTTGATCAACATTGCCCATTTTTCCTGTTTCCAACATATTAACTTCAAGAACTGACTGTTCACTGACTGTAACAAGATAATATGGTCTACATGATTTTTGACCAGAACCACAATGTGATGTCTAGATGACTGGGTCAGAGCATCTCCAAAACAAAAAGTCTTATAGGGTGTGTCCCAGTATACACTGATTAATACCTACCAAAAGTCCAGGGTCCAGTAAACGCTCACTCATAGGTGTAGGCTGTGAAGACTAGCCCATCTGGTCTGATTCCACAGAAGATCCACAAAAGGATCTGCTGCTGAGGTCCTGGTAAAGTCTTGTGGAGTCTATGCCTTGACATGTCAGAGCTGTTTTGTGTTTCTGATAGCTGATAGGGGTATCTTTCACCTTGTTAAGTGTTAAGCTTGTCGCTAGCTCGAACCCTTAACCTTCTAATAAGTTACCCAGAGCCACAACATTAGCGAGATGAGGCAATCATGGTGGTCTGGGGTGCAGCTGGTTCTAGTTCATCAACAGGGGCAGCTGTGGGAAAGTATAGGAAGGTAGGTCTTGTGACCGCAAGTTCCTGGGTTTGATTCCCGGAATAGGGCAAGGCTCCCCAGGTGCCATAGTTTTGGGCTTCCCCCTGTTCCAGGCAAGTGTGTTCACTGCCCCCTTAGTGTTCACTTGTGTGTGTGTGTTTCATTGCAAGGATAGGGTTAAATGTGGAGGTCACATTCCTCTGAGTGCAACCCCAGTAGGCATATAGTTCACTTTCACTTTCACTTCTTTCCAAAGGTGTTCAGTGGCATTGAGGTCAGGACGCTGGAGTTCTTCCACTCTATCGTTAACACACACTCTTTGTGTACATGCGTCTCTGCAGGCATCGTGTCGCTCATCTCCCTGGCGATCCTCTCCTACGAGCGCTACCGTACCATGATGCTTCCTGCCGAGCCTGACGTCACCAACTACAGGAAAGTTGCCGTGGGCGTTGTGCTGTCCTGGGTCTACTCGCTCATCTGGACTCTGCCACCATTCTTCGGGTGGAGTCGCTACGGACCCGAGGGTCCAGGAACCACCTGCTCTGTGGACTGGACGGCCAAGACGGCCAACAACGTCTCCTACATCATCTGCCTGTTTATCTTCTGTCTCATCCTCCCATTCCTCGTCATTGTCTACTCTTACGGGAAGCTTCTGCATGCTATCAAACAGGTGAGACGTCTGGTTAAACAGGATATTGCTTCGCTTTGTTACCCGAGTGGGTTTTGATTAACTCAAGAGCCGTCTGGACAGTCGTGCGGTTGGAAACGCGCTGACTTGTGTTTACATTTTCTATTCATCTATGATGAAAATCGCCATGCAACACATTTTTTATTTTCCAAACCATTCCATTCCCATGCAGTAATAAAACGTGAGCTGATTTTTGAGCAAGTTTTCTGGAGTGTCAGGTAAAAACAAGTCCTGTTCCTTTATAAATAAACAGAAAAGCATCCTCACAACATGCACTAACAAAACAGACACGTATCCATTTAATAAAGCACAGGCTGTGCAACTAGATTTGACTGATATCAGTTCATCTCCTTTACACCCTGACATCGTTACTGAGGAATGACCCATCACAGAAGGCGAAACAACAGGAGGTGGGAGTCAGGACGAAGCCGCTTCCCTGCAGTGTTATGTTCTATTTGTGGTGCTGTGAGTTATGGGTCTTTCTCCTCTCGACTCAACAGCTGCTCCTGAAGGCCGGAAATTGATCAACAGCACAAAGCTGAGTTACTGCTACGGTTGTTTATTTTGTAATAACATCAAACTCAGATCAAACTTGCCAGGGCTTGCATTTTTTAAATTATCAATAAACATCAGACTTTTTATCCATTTATCTGCCAGGGCTTCAGGTTAGGGATTCGGTGTCTGACCGGAACGTTCCCGATAAGATCCCTAATACCAACAAGACATGACAGGCGTGCCCTTCAGCAAGGCATCTAACCCCTACAGTGCTTCCCAGGCACCATGGATAGGGTTGCGTCCTGCTCCAGGCAAGTGAGTTCACTACCCCTAGTGTGGGTGTTCACTAATAGGGGTGCTGAAAAAAATCGATCCTTTAAAGGATCGCGATTCCGAGTCATGGTGACTAGTGTGTGTGTTTCACTGCACAAAGAGACGTCAAATTTCTGCAAGCACAGAAGGTCAATCACTTAGCTTACACTTTTACATATCCATGGTGGAAAACTTGCTCACTGTTGCAAAGTCTCTCTCCTGGAGACTCTTTACATATATGTTAAATTAAGTAAATAAATGTCACCCTAGGACCATATGATTTCTTTGTTAAATACCATCAATAAAAATCTCTTTATCTTTGGATTCTGATGTTTGTCCACCATACAGATCCTTACTAGTGTGTGAAGTGACTCATTGACCACTGGGCTTGCACACAAAGGAATTTGGCTTTCGCTTTTAACCCATCTGTGCAGTGAAGCGCACACACAATAGTGAATGCACACACAAGTGCAGGGGTCGGCAACCTTTAACACTTAAAAAGCCATTTGGACCTGGTTTCCATGGAAAAGAAAACACTGGGAGCTGCAAATACTTTTTCCATGGCGTTTTGGTGGCTTTCAGTGAGTGTGACTCATATTTTGAGTGACGGAAAATATATATATAATTTTATTTTAATATTTCAAGACCACAATAATCTTCCAGTTTATCAGTACAATAAAAAAACTAACACTTCAAAATACACTTCAATTAAATACTTAATAAAATAATTAATAAATAATAAATAATAATAATAATAAAAAAACATAATAATTTATTTTCCCAAGCCACACAGAGCCAAGCAGAAGGATAAAAAAGCCGCATGTGGCTTCAGAGCCGCGGGTTGCGGACCCCTGGTCTAGGGGATAGTAAGCACATGTTCCCAGAGCGGTGGGCAACCCCATGTACAGAGCCTGGGGAGCAGTTGTGGGTTAGGTGCCTTGTTCAAGGGCAGTTCAGTCACGTCTTGTCGGTGAGGGAATCGGACTGGAGACCTTCTCATCACAAGGCTGGTTCCTGAACCACAAGTCTACGGCTACCTCCAGCGTGTTTCAGTGCATGGGGAGGTTCAGTCAGATTCCTCTGTGTGTCAAACACTTCACATATCATTTTTTTTTTTTTGTAGTGTTACTATAAAAATCTCATTATGACTTTCTGACTCTTTCCGTCTCGGATTACTTGTAATAAGTCCTGAACTCTTGAACGAAGTCTGTTGTGAGTTTGTTAAGATGTGGAAAATACAATCCAGTCATAATAATGAGAACTTTGTTGTTTACTTCAAAGTCCAAGATAAAAGCGGTTGTGTTTTTTGTTTTTTTTGGTTTCAGTCATTATAGATGAACAGACAGGTGTGTGTGTGTGTGTGTGTGTGTGTGTGTGTGTGTGTGTGTGTGTGTGTGTGTGAAAATGCTATTTTAAACATATGGGTGATAGTTTGAGGTCCAGCTGTTGTTGAATGTGGTAGACAGGATGTGTAATTAAAGCACAGGGTTTAATTTACAGGGTGTGTTGCTGTTGTGTAAAAAGCCTTGAATAAAGCCCATTTTCAGCTTTTTCTATCACACAAAGGTTTGGAAATATCCATAAGGTTCAACCCAGGGGTTTGGCAACCTGCACGTTAAAGAAGATTTGATTTGTCCTTTAAACAAACATCGTTCCACCTGGGAAGCCACAGCAGTTTAAGTAAAAAAAAAAAGTGAACAATTTGCTACTGTGTTTGCAAACAGAAGAATGTGACCTCTGCATTTAACCCATCCGTGCCGTGAAACACACACACACACACACACACACACACACACACACACACACACCAGTGAACTCTAGGAGCAGTGAACACACTTGCCCAGAGCGGGGATGCGGGGGGTTACCTAGGGGAGATAAGTACTTTGCTCAAGGGCACCTCAGTGATGTCTTGCCCAGTGTGGGGATCGAACCCAAGACCTAACCACTAGCCCTTGGTTGCTCCGGGTTATTGAATGTCATGAAAGTGAACTATTTGCCTGCTGTGCTTGCACACAGAGGAATGTGACCTCTGCATTTAACCCATCCGTGCAGTGAAACACACACACACACACACACACACCAGTGAACACTAGGGGGCAGTGTACACACTTGCCTGGAGCTGGGGGCAGCCCTAAACAACAGCGCCCAGGGAGCAGTTTGGGCTCAAGGGCACCTCAGACATGTCTTGCCCTTGTCGAGATTGAACCCACGACCTTCCGGTTCCCTAACCACTAAGCCACTAAGGCTGACCTTATTGAAGTAACAAAATAATATAATATAATATAATATACTATAAATATAAGTGAAAACAAAAGGGCAGTGGTAGCTCAGTGTTGTAGATGATGGACTTCTGATCAGAAGGCTGTGAGCTCAAGTCTCACCATCCAGTCTCTGTGGATAAGAATGTCTGCAAAATGCTGTAAATGTAAAAGACAGTCTTACTTTGCTTTAGGATTTAACTCAGCTATGCCTCTAGTAGGACACTAGAATAGTTTTTCTTAAAATATCTATTAATAGACAATGTGTACTGAAAAGCAAGGAGATTAAGTAGAAAAAAAAAGTATTTATCTTTTCTAAAAGTTGATTAAAAGTAATTCTACAGCCAGGGTGCAGATCGTTGTTGAATCATCCTCGTATTAAAGTGTTCACACAGCAGATGATTACTTATCATTGCCCGGCGTTTTATTGTAAGAGACGTGCCGGAGAACGCAAACAGGTTTTATTTACTCAGCTCACAAAACACAGAGGCAGGATAATCCAGAAGTGTAAGACAAGGAGACGTGGTACAGTGGGAATGATCAGGTGATGTACAGAGTAACTGTAGTCTAAACCAGGGCTGTCCAGTCTATACTGGATGTTTTCACTATTACATCATGACACATTTGACATTTTCAAACATTTCACAGTAAATATAACACACATCACTTTATACAACCAGTCAATCCAGAGCTTCGGTTAATGTTCACAGAATGGGTCTGAGCTCACAGGAAGACTTTAGTTAGACAAATAACCTCATGAGAATCATCTCAGAGAGCACAACACACTTCACCTTGAGGAGGACGAGCCCCAGCAGGAACATCAGCCAAGGACAGGGATCTGATATTATACAGTGGGTACAAGGCGAAGCTTCAGGACAGCATCGGTTACTTCGATGTGATTGGCTGATTGGATAATTACACAATTAAAATGGTCAGTTACTCCAGAAAGGAGAATCATCTGCACATGGGATCACAAGCTGCGAGGTGTTTCAATCCACAGATCTCCATGTGTCATTAGACCGAAGTTTCAAAAGGCACCAGTTGTCATTTATATCATCGCAGCTCTAAGATGAAAACCAGACGCTCTAATGCAGTCTTTTTATGACTTTAGAGCCATAAAATGCATGGAATTCAGTAAGGGAACTTTAAATAGAGCAAGAGCTGGTAGGGAATTTATCAGTCCTGCTGCCGCAGTGTGAAGGTTATTGGCTGTGTTTCTGAGCACATGCACACACACACACACACACACACACACACACAGACGCACACACACACACACACACACACAGACGCACAAAGGTATAACACTGAAATAAAATATGAGCAGATAAAAAACTGTCTGCTTTTATAAACAAAGAAATACAATCAATAATTCACTGTTATTTATGGGGTTGTAAGAACAGCGAGATAAAAAAAAATCTTACAACTTTCGTCATGTTATTTTTTCATAACAGAAAACGTTCTCCGGTAGTCTTTAGTTCTAGACACCTAGACACCCAGGGCCAGATCTTTCATTCCCAGGGCCTGATCAGTCAGCATTACAATGTTTAGATACCCAGAAGTGTGTGCATTTATTTATTTATTATATTTCTTATTAATACAAAAAAAAATACCACTCAGGTGTCCCACATTCGTTATTACCCCTAGACCTCATCCTGTACACATCACCTTCTAGTTACACTAAGCCACGCCCCCTCTAATTACATTAAAGCTTCAGCTCATCCACGAACTGATAAGCATTACATGCCACTCCTGAGGATGAAGCCACATGGACAGTCTAAAGACCGCCATAATAATACACTTACACACCATAAATTTTGTTTTGGTACACAGAGGGATGAGACCTCCGAATTTAACCCGTCCATGCAGTGAAACACACACACACACACACACACACACACCCACACCAGTGAACACTAGGGGCGGTGAACACACTTGCCTGAAGCAGAGGGGGGCAGCCCCAAACTATGGTGCCTAGAAAGCAAATGGGGGTTTAGGCGCCTTGCTCAAGGGCACTTCAGTTGTGACTTGCCCTATTCCGGGATCGAACCCAGGACCTTCCAGTCACAAGCCACGGCTGCCCCTGTTGATGAACTGGACCCAGCTGTACCCCAGACCGTCATGATTGCCGCATCTCGCTTATGTGGTGGCTCATTGATTAAGGCTCTCACCAAGAGCTCAGGAAGCGAAGACCGGTTCCCTAACCACAATGCCATGACAAGGTGCCTTACTCAAGGACACTTCAGTCATGTCCAGTCGGTTGTAGGGATTAAATCAGTGACCTAGCCACAGGTCTATGGCTGCCCCCTTAACCTTACCTCCACTTCCTGTTAGCCAGAGCACATTTTTTATACTTTGGCATTAGAGATCTAATAATGTAAGTGAGTGCATGATTTGTTTTGGTGCCTGTTATGAATTTAATGCAGTTGTCACATATAGTTTATGACTGTGTGATGCTCATTCACACAACGTTAGATCTCTGAAACAGGACACCGTTGCTTCATTAGTGGAGGTGTTTTTGTAACTGGCAGCATGAAACGTGCCCAACGCTGTGTGCGTGTGTGTGTGTTGTTGGGTTGTTGCTTGTGTGCGAGTCGTAATTTTATATTCAGAAGTGCGTTTATGTAGGCGTGTGAATTATACTTGCATATCCCACGAGTGGAATATCTCACCCTGCGTCTAACACAGAACGGCACTGGGTGTGTGCGTGTGTGTGTGTGTGTGTCAGAAGAGTTGCTGTAGAAATTAAACTGAGGTGACTGGCGCATTAATGGGAAACCCTGCAGCTCTACTAATGGGCTACACACACACACACACACACACACACACACACGCAAACACACACACTCACAGAACATAAGGTACTTTTGCTGAAGTGATGTCAAACTAACACACCTGTATCGAATCTTCCATGGATTTTTCACCATTGCATCACTGACTCACTGGACATGTCCAAGCATTAAAACACAGGTTCGACTTTTTATTATTATATGATAGATTCGGTATCATGATGCAATGTAGTTGCACTTGCGTTTTCTAGGATTTGTCAGTAATCTTTTGCTGAAACTGTTATACAAATAAATAAGGATGTACATGTACATATAGATCAGCCATTACATTAACACCACCTGCCAAAACAGCCACCAAAACAACTCTGACCCGCCACCTTGTGGTAGCCGGCACCCGAGACCGATCCCTCTATGGACATTTTGTGGGATCAGACCAGACCGACTAGTCTTTGCATGTCAGTAGGCATGGACCTGTCACTTGTCCTTCCTTGGACCACTTTTGCTAGATACTGTCCACTGTATACCAGGACACACCCTACAAGACCTGCTGTTATGGAAATGTTCTGACCAAGTTGTCTAGACATAACAATTTGCCCTTTGTTATAGACACTCAGATTCTTACATTTGCCCATTTTTCCTACTTCCAACACATTCGCTTTGAGAAATGACTGTATATTGCTGCCCAATATACCCCACCCAATGACATGTGCTTCGATAATCTAATCAAATAATCTAATAATCAGACTGAATGACAAAGACCAAATGGTCATGTCTAAATGACTGGATCAGAGCATCTCCAAAACAACACATCCTGTGGGGTGTGTCCCAGTATACAGTGGTTAGTACCTACAAAATGTTGTCCAAAGGACAATCAGTGAACCAGTGACAGCCTCATGGGCACCCAAGGCTCTCTGTTGTGCACAGGACGTGAAGGGTAGACTCTATGGAATCCATGCCATCTATCTTTACACACACACACACACACACACACACACACACACACACACACACACACACACAATTTTTCCTACTGTTATTTATTTTATGCTCCAAGCTTCTGCTTAGATGCCTGTATTAGGTTTTGCTTTGGCTTTTTCCCTTTAATTCAATTTTACTTGTATAGCACTTTTAACAATGGACATTGTCCCAAAGTAGAAATGACAGAAGCCGGTTATACATTTGTGGCATTGAGAGGAAACAGACTCATTTGGGTGACAAAGATTTATTATATTTCAATTATTCAATTATAAATGAAAGTTTAGTTATAGTTACAAGTCTGTAATTTGATTCATGGTTTGATATATTCAGGTTTTTTAAAAAAATAAAGAGTTTTATGACTGTACAAATACAGTCATATATATATATTACGGTTGTCGAAGTTAACGCGATAGTAACGCATTAACATGATCTCAAATTATCGCGATAAAAAAAAATAGTGCTGTTAACGCAAATTCTAATTTGGCCCTGCGATTCACCCGTAGT
>JAOVVF010000022.1:2077787-2093215 GCA_028565595.1 Duopalatinus emarginatus
TCTTACTGAAGCAGCGCGCGACAAGCCTCAACATGAACTACGGGTGAATCGCAGGGCCAAATTAGAATTTGTGTTAATGGCACTATTTTTTTAATCGCGATAATTTGAGATCGGTTAATGCGTTATCATCATTATCATGTATATATATATATATATAAATAAATTTGACAATTCGTCCCAACTTAAGATCTTAAAATCTTCTCTCGCTTCACTGATCTTTATTCAGTCTGAATTAATCAGCCGTCATGGTAACAGTAACATGTAAAAAAAAAAACTTAGACCAAAAAAAAAAAAAAAAATGCTCTCAGTGATCAAATTTAAGCCTCTGTGTATTTTAACTGGAGCTCCTGATCTGCTTTTCTTGAGTTTCTCCTGTGTTTGTCAAATCAGACAGGATCATTCGTTTTAGATTTATTTATGATTTATTTATTTTTTTGAAGGTATTTAGGAGAAGTCAGAATTCCGTAAGTAATATCAGTAATATCGGTCTGCAAAATTTTAATGAGACGAAGAAAGGACTCATTCAAGCAGTAGCATTTTAAGGAGCTTCAGGTTCAGTTTCAGAATCAATTTGTCAGGACTACTTCATCCCAGCAGTGCCTTACCTCAGGCTATTCTGTTTGGGGCAGCTGTGGGCTTGTGGTTACGCAACCAGCCTGGCGATCGACCCCGGTTTGATCGCCCGTACGAAAAATAGACATGACTGAAGTGCCCTTGAGCAGGGCACCTAACCCCTGAAAAAAAGAAAGCACTGTCAACTGCTCCCCAGGCGCCGTAGATAGGTCAACCCACCACTTTGTGCAAGTGTGTTCACTGCCCCTAGTGTGTGTGTGTGTTCCATGACACAACTGTTTCACCTGAGCCTTCTTGTCATCAACACGAGTGATTTTAAGGACCGTCCTTAAATATGGTGTAATATGATGTACAGATTCAGAGCCTGAATAGCATTAAAGCTAATATGTACCATGTATATTACAAATAAAATGAAATCTGATCAATCTAATCTAAATCTAAACACAAGTATCTGACTAGTTGTTACTTTTTTTTCAACATGTTTGAAGTTAAAATAAAACGCTGCAATTTAGGATGTCATTTCCTGCCATGTGATGCTGTACATCACTGCATAGTTTCCCATCACAACTGAATTGAATTGCATCTCAGGTTTCACTTTGCAAGTGCTTCCAGATGACAATGTGTTAAAGTTGTTAAACGGAAATAGAAATTTGGACTCGATTCCCGGCGAACCGAGCGTTTGTGTAAGATTTACACGTCATTGAGAGGATTTAAACCCACGTGTATGTGAGTTCAAGCCACATTCATTACTGACTTTGCCAGAATTCATGAAATGACTCACTAGAATTCAGTGTCCTGATAATTTATTAATCTGTTGCCATGTTGCAGTGATGAATAATAAACAGCACAGGGTTGAATTGGAGCCAGACGGAGATGAGTTTATTGTGTTTGAGAGACTGTTGATCATGTCTGGATTTTCAACTTTACTCTCCAGCTTCCTTGAACAAAGTTTGCAGAGGCTCTGTTAGATTTAAGAAGAGATTCTGTTCCTCAGATGTGGTGGATATTATATTATTTATCATATATAATAACAAGCATCTTACATACTCAGCTTTTCTGCTCTCTGTCAGTAAATACCTTATGTACAAGCAATATATTTGAATATTTCTAAAATATATGCAAATATTTGAAATTGTCTCAATAAATATATTTCCGGAATGTATTGCAGTATAAATAATGTGTCTGGATATGGTTGAGGAAATACACTGAAGTGCCAGAAAAACTGGTAAGGAAAAACCCTTTGCAAAATACGTAGCAGCGCCACCTTTATGCACGTATTAATCGATCGACGTCTATGAAAGCATCTAACCATAAGAAGGGCAAGATTCATCACAATGTAAGCGATTTTCAACATGGTTTAATACTTGGACTGAGTCATAGCATTTTGGAGGTAGAAGCAAAGTTTGAATTTTCACATACGACCATTCGGGGGCAGCTGTGGTGGTTAGGAAACCGGTCTCGTGACCGGAAGGTCACGGGTTCGATTGCTCCACAGGGCAAGACATGACTCAGGTGCCCTTGAGCAAGGCTCCCTAACTCCCTAACTACTGCCCAGGCCCCATAGTTTGGGGCTGCCCACCGCTCCGGGCAAGTGTGTTCACTGCACGGATGGGTTAAATGAGGAGGTTCTCACACAGTAGGCAAATAGTTCAACAGCAAAACATCAGCGTGAGGACTGGGCAACGGAGGGAACGTCCAACATGAGAACCCAACGAGTATAAATTCTTAACATCATTTCAAACTGTTACAGGCAGATGGAGGGATCCTTGTGGGAAAAGTATGTCAACAGTGGAGTGTAGCTGTGGCTGGTGGTGGCTACATAATGGTGTGGGGTTTGTTTAGCTGGCCCATCATATTTTTTCACTCTTACGATCGCATAGGGGACCTACCAATGATTAAACTGGTGTAACAAATTAGAGGTCTCCACAAGACCTCAGAAGGTGTTCTGTGGTACCTGGCACCAAGATGCTAGCAACAGATACTTCTGTGGAATCTGACCAGAAGGTCCAACCTTCACCCCATGCAAATAGATGAGCTCTGGATAGCCATGGCCCTGGGTTTGTCTGTCTAGACAAAACACAGCTGCAGAAATCTTAACTAGTTAACATCTAAAATGTTCAGAAGTTCTCCAGCACCAGCATTGGGAAGTGATAATAGGAACTTATTTCATGGATGTTTCACACCATTTAGGGTAGCTATAAAAGGATCAAATCTTTTTTTTTTTTTAAACTTGAGTTATGAGGATTAAATGGCAGCCCAACTGTAGAATCAGCCATTACTCTTCAATCATCTTTTTATAGAGTTTCATCCACTGCATGGTTGGAGTCATTGACACTCTCCTCACGTACATTTCATCCCTAAAATGTCTCTCCAAGAAGCATTATCAGCTTCATGCATACATCTTCACACGGATCCATTCAGAGACGCTGCTGTCAGGCTGTAATTCTTAGATCTCTGTTTACGGCAGCACTGAAATCTCTGGTCGTTTTAATATTTTAATTTCATGTCAGTTCTTGAGACAGTCAAAGCTTTTGCCCCACATCTGATCTTCAGGTCCTTGGTTCTGTTTGCTCTCACTTTGGATTCTGTAAGAATGGAATAAATGTATAATATCTGCCATTTGATCTTGTTGCTTTTCGGGGAAATATTTCCATTTAAAAAGAGATGTGCTTAAGATATGATACATTTCAACTTCTCTGGTGAGTTTCAGGAATTTATAGGCCTCCTGTATTATGGCACTTAATGTACTGAAACCCTGAAGATTAACATCTGATGAAGAGGTGAACACAGTGGTACATTAGTGGCTCGCAGCTCAGAATAAAGCATTTTTTAATGAGGGAGTATGAAAGCTTGTTGACATAGATGGACAAAGTCTGTTGAAAAGCAAGGATTTTATGTCGAAAAATAATGTATTGGTATTTCTTGTTGGCTAAAAAGAAATTCTACAGCCAGAGTGCGGATCATTTTTGACTCATCCTTGTATACAGTGTAGCATATTTCACTAGTATTGCCCAGCAAAGTCCAGCAACTTAACATGGCATTGATTCCACAAGTGAACAAAAGACGTCTGGATGGATCGTTAGAGATTTAGTTGTCTGGATATCCACCCACAGCTCAGTGGTGTTTGTAGGTGTAGGATCTTGGGTGTGAATGGACCTGTCCACCACATCTCATAATTGGTCGATTAAGTGCATGACACATCATTAATCACAACTGTTCAAAAAGTTCCTCCAACCAGTTCTGGACAACTTGGGCCCAATGGCATGGTGCATTATTTGACTGGAATATCCCATTATTGTAGGGGTCCATGAAGACCATGAAGGGCTGCAAATGGTCACCAAACAGTGAAGTATATCAATGATGTGTTAAGGTGGACCAGTAGATGCTCTAAAATAACACCATGAAACCAGCTGACATATTGCTATCCCATGACGTTGTATATAATATATACGTGTGTGAGTGTGTGTGTGTGTGTGGGGGGGGGTTAGGGGGTTGGAAGTCTCTTCTGATGCCCAAAGGAAGTCTCCACTGATGGCCTCTGTTTAAGGAAAACTTTTTAGTACAGTTAGAGCCCAAAAACAGAAAATGACAGAAATAAGAAGAGTTCATCGCTTCAATAGTTTTCCACAGATTTGAGTTTTAATATTGTTTTGGTGGCATGTGGTGGTCCAACACAGATGGCACCGTATGTTGGTTTTTCTTTACATTTCTCATCCAGCTGGAAGTCAGCAGCAAGAGACGGAGAGAAAGAGAGACAGCGAGGTGAGAAAATATATTTGGACACCGTTTAACTGACACCAGACTCCTCCGGTCTCTGCATTGGCGTCGTCATATCTGAAATGAAAATAATTTAAATGCAGCATGTTGTGGTGCCTCATTACCCCAGAAATGAGGCGTCAGGCATTTCGCTACCCGTCCTTGACAGACGACTGGATTGTTATTATTTCTGCAACGTGTGCATAAACTGTATGTTGAGGAGTGACTGTTTTGCACTGCAGCTGGATTAGTATAATCATCATTCATAATGTGCAATGATTTCAGTCTTGTTTATCCGCAACATTTTTTTCTTGTTTGGTCCTGAAGGTGAGTGGCCTCAAGACTTCTACTGGTCGAAAGCGGGAACACAGAGTCCTTCTAATGGTCATCACGATGGTGGTGTGTTACTTGCTCTGCTGGCTTCCATATGGCATCATGGCACTCATAGCTTCGTTCGGAGCTCCAGGTCTGATAACAGCTGAGGCTAGCATCGTACCGTCGCTCCTGGCCAAGACCAGCACCGTCATCAACCCAGTCATCTACATCTTCATGAACAAGCAGGTGAGGATGAGGATCTATCAATGAGCTCTGTTCTTCAAAATCACCATTAGAATTGGTCTTGCAGAAAAGTCAATCACCTACTAGCTTGTCTTGTGGCTATAAAGTTATATTTGTGTTTATACCTTATATCTTAATCATAGCATCCAAAATTCATTAGGTAGAAATGAACATATTCCAACATGCACTGTAAAAATGAGTAGTTCCATGAAGAACCTTCTGGTTACTCCAAGAACATAGGGGCTCTTCCTCAATGCTCATGTTAAAAGAAGAATATCCTTGAGGAACCTTTGAAGGTTCCTCAGTTTGAAACTGTGGAGGAACCTCTTAAGGCACTTTGACGAACCTTCTCAGTTCTATCCAAATAAAGATTTCTTTAGGATCCTTAATTCTAATGGGTTCTTTGAGGAACCAAATTTTATCCCGAGGAAGTTCTTCCAGGCACCTCTGTGAGCATTGAGGAACATTTGAGTTCTTGGAGGAGCCCCTAGGTTCTTGGAGAAGCCTATGAGGTTCTTCAAGGAACTACAAATTTTTACAGTGTAGAGGAACTTTATTTGGATAGAACTGAAAAGGTTCCTCAAAGCACCTTAAGAGGTTTAGGATCCATCTGTTCTTTGGCCAAGCTGTCTTTCTGAGTAATCTAATATCAGGACCACATGCTAATGTTTTGAGCAGACATCACTAAAGTAGATCTTGAACAATACCTATAAATAAATAAACCAATTAGTTGTGGAGAAAACCGGATGCTAGCATCTTAGCAATCTTAGCTTTCTGTAAGTCATGGAGTGGACAGGAATCTTCAGCTGTACATGTCTCACTGTTTTTCAGACTCCGTTCTGTGTTTTCCAGGCTTAATATTAGAAAGCCAGACTTCATTTTGCATCATTTCAAACAATAGAAGCAATTTGATTTCCAGCTTTTCTCATTTCGCATTTCTAAGCGTGGAGAGAAACTCTGGCAGACAGAAAGTTTTATATGATATGTCATGCATCATAAATTACATTATAGGATAGGATTTGAAATCATTTTTATTTACATAGCTGTGTGACTGTGGTGATTTTCTATCAGCCACACAAGAAATTAGTCTGAGCACGTGTGGCTAATACAGTGATAGCTAGCAAATGAATAATAGCACAATGTCGGCCCATGGTGAACTATTCACTTTATACTGCTGTGGAATAATGGCTAACACAACAAATCTACCTTAATATGATTTCAGACGAATAGAAAGCCCTCCTAGGCTTAAACACTGGTACTGGACTGATTGCAATTAGCATTATTTGTCTTATTTATCTGCCATATAATGGTATTGTATTACTATACAGCCCTGGACAGGGGTTATTAAAAATTTTACAGGATTTTCAGAAATCAATCATTTTTTTGTCATGTTGTTATTGTCCCATGCAATAAAGCGAGGCACGTAGATTAATTAACTTGCAGTGGCAGCTTAATAAAGGCTTCTAATCGGACCACGTCGCTGTTGAGCCTTTAGGAGCGATTCAGTTCATCACACCATCAGTCAAGCTGACAGCCGTGTGATTTGACGCAGAAGGAAAAATCAAATTGCTGTGCTCTTTCCTTTTCCCCACTGTTAAAAACATTCAAGAAAAACACAATTAATGCCTTTAACCTGGTAAAAACTTATAAAGACGTCATTTCACAGCACATGGATTATGTGGATTGGTGTATTTTATTTTTTAACTCACCAAAACCCTTCATCAGTGAAATAAACCAGTGCTGGAGTCCCTGGTATATCTACCAAGAATGAACTGTATATTGACCGGATTCCAAGGAAAACGTCTTAAAAACAAGACTTGGTCATTGATTTGAATTGATTTATTATATAAATTTGGATGTACTAATGAGACAGTCCAAACACAAAGCTGACAGTTGTAATGATTGACCAAAACCAAGTGGATGAGAGTTATAGGAAGGAAAGAAGACCCCTTCAAAGCTTATATCTTTCCAAAACGAATGCTGGTTACGGAAATGAAGGCCCTTGTTTGTGTGGAACCCTTTCAGGTTCCTCTTGAGAGACAAACTGAAGTACTCAGTCTCTCACAACATTTCTGTGTGTTTTTTGAGCAAAACATTTTTTATTGATTCATGGCCATGACAATTTGTCCTCGACTGTCCTACCATCTCTCAAAGCTCAAGGAAGACATGCATCATGACTCTTCTCTGTTCTGGCACTGAGATGGTGGAATGATCTTGCCTTAGGTGTCTGTATAATGCAGTCAGTGGTCCCAGAAGAGTTTTTGGACTGATGGTACTCAGACTTTGTCTGTGAGATACTGAACCTGTATCAGGATGTACAAATTGGACTTTATGGCATTTTTACAAGTGGCTCTGGATAGGAACCAGTGCTTCAAGGTGTTCAGTGAAATGTAGGATATCTGGGCCATCTCCTTACCTGTTCTTTGGACAGCAGGTGGAAATTGGAAAACCATGAGCAAACCCAGAATTAGTTCCAGGCTCATTAGATCCAATTTCATTATGCTTAACAGAAATGAATTGTTTTCATCCAAACAGTCAGGATGAAGATCTATCCTGCTTTCTCAAAGGGGAAGCTAGTTCTGAAAATAAAGCTTACACAGAACCATTAATGTTCCTCTGAAGTACTGTTTAAAAGTGAACAATTAGCCGGTTGTGCTTGCACACAGAGGAATGTGACCTCCACATTTAACCCATCCGTGCAGTGAAACACACACACCAGTGAACACTAGGGGGCAGTGATCACACTTGCCTGGAGCTGGGGGCTGGGGGTATGGCAGCCCCAAACCAGCAGTTTGGGGGGTGCCTTGCTCCAGGGCTCCTCAGTGTGGTCTTGCCCTGGGCGTGGATCGAACCAGGGACCTTCCGGTCAAAAGACTAGTTCCCTAACGACTAGGCCACGGCTGCCCCAAACACCATAAGGACACTTTCTCAAACCAGTCCCAGTCAGTCTACATTTTTTGCTCTACTTTGATGTAGTATATCCAGGTCAACATCTTCCATGTTTTCTGAAAAGCAGGTGATAATTGGAAAACTGTGAGGGTTGGTTTTAGGCCCATTTTGTATGGAATATATCCAATTCCTTATTTTTTATCTGCTGCAGGGATTTATTGTTTTTACTGCACCCAAACCCAATGGTTCTTAAATCAGTCCACATTCTGTCTTGTGTCAATATGGGATAGAGATCAGTCCTGGGTTTCTTTATGGTTCTCCAGATTCTCTCCAGTGTATAAAAACAGGATATTGGATATGCAA
This sequence comes from Duopalatinus emarginatus, assembly GCA_028565595.1. Classification (NCBI taxonomy): domain Eukaryota; kingdom Metazoa; phylum Chordata; class Actinopteri; order Siluriformes; family Pimelodidae; genus Duopalatinus; species Duopalatinus emarginatus. The sequence continues at coordinate 2,085,927 of JAOVVF010000022.1, forward strand.
AATTGCTCTTACATGTATGCATTTACCCCAGATGTTACGGTCAAAGCTCAGGCTCAGCTATTAAACAGTGCCCCAGGGGAAGAAAGGGTTAAGGGTCTTGCTCAAGGGCCCTACTGTGGCAGCTTGCCAGTGCTCTGACTTGAACCCCCAACCTTCTGATCAGTAACCCATTAGTTTAAAAGAAGATGGTGGTATAAAGAATATAAATAAAGCAGAACTAGAAAAGGGCATCTGCGAAATTCTGTAAACGCAAATACAACCCAGAACCTTGACCATTGTCCACCATTGCCCTAGATTTATTATTCCCAGTGTGCCTGGGATGGACTCCAGGTCCACCATGACCGTGACCAGGATAAAGGGTTTACTGAAGATGAACGGATGAAAGAAACAGTGTAGTCAGTGATTTTCATTCATTATGTTAATAGACTGTAACCCAATAAAGATGCAGCATCAACAGTGCTTGTGTGTAATTAATGAAATATACACAGTGCAAACTTTACACCAAAATAAACACCAGGGACAATTTGCCTACGCACTGATGATATTTAACCCTGTAATTAAATTTCCATGTGGGTTACAGAGCAGAAAACAATCGACACATGCCTTTCATCTCTGCCGTGATATCAAGCCTGTGTGACGATGTGCGGAAAACAAAGAAGAAATGAAGGAAAATTGTTCTTGTCTTCATCCAGCCGTGCTAAACCGATCTGACAGTTCCTCTAATGCTTTTTGTTTGTGAGTGTCTGAAGTGATTTTCATTATGCAACACAAGAACACAACACGATATCGTGTTCAGATTCTGTCCTTCATATCAGATTACATTTCCTCCAAAACGAACGGAGTTCATGCTAATTTTCTTGCACATCCTTTTCCTCCTTTATTCCTTTGATCTAAAGCTACTACTTTGGATGCTACTACATTAATATACGCTGCCTGGCCAATCCATTTAGATTTGGAGTCTCGGGAGACATTTTTATGATCTGGGGTTGCTTCTTTAATGGGTCAGGTCGAGACTCAGTACTGTTGTGTGGCAATAAAATGAAGTCAGTGAAGTGAGTACCTGAATATACTGAATGAACAGGTTATAACGTCGGTGCATCGTTTTTTCCCCCTGAATTCTTCACAGACATTTTCCAGAATGTTCCACAGATATATAAAATGCGAGAGTGATTCAGGGAGCATGAGGAATCATTAACCGTATTACAAGTTAACATTAGGATGTGCTGGATAAATAAAATAAAGATATTAAACTGTGTTTGGTAGCCGGTTTGATCCCCCAAGACCTGATTAAAGTGCCCTTAAGCAAGGCAACTTACCCCCCAACGGCTCCCCAAGTGCTGTGGATAGAGGCAGCCCACCACGCCGGGCAAGTCTGTTCACTTCCCCCTAGTGTGTGTGTGTTTATTTCCCGGCACGGATCGGTTAAATTCGTCTGTGTGTACAGGCACAGTGGTCAATGAGTGGTTCACTTCAGTGTATTATCCACCTTATCTTGGGTAAATCTCCAGACAAAATGAAATCCACTATTTATCCACTATTATTAAGTTATCAATGACACCCCCATTTTAAATATGCGCCTCTATAGCAGGAATGACCTTCACAGTGAAGGTCCAGTAAATGTGCTACCGGTTGATTTAGTAACCTTGTGCACAGAAGCTAGAGCTGGAGTTAAAGTGGTACACAGTATCGATTTTCTCCTAAATTCATGAAAAAGCAGATTAATTGACGTGTTTATTGTAATTTGCTGCAAAGCCCTAAGAGTTTTAGAAGGAATGAGAAATGAAGCAAGAAGATCTGTGTGAAACGTTCTGCAACATTCATCCATATAATGTTGGAGAAATTTATTTCACACTCGCACCAGAGCCTTTTTAACATATCCTGATCCTATCTTTGGATCTTTGATGGGCTGTAAGATAATATGATGTTACCTTACATATACTACCCATGATACAGACCCCTGTGAAGTCAATTTTGTAGACCTGTAGACCGCAGAAATCTGCTAACAATCAAGGCAACGCAGATTTACTGTCATTGCACAGGGTGTAACAATTTTAAATAGCAATCCTGACTGTGTATTTACACATCACAGACAGCCAGGAAAACAGAGCAGAGTTTATCATTTAATAAATACAATAAAAAATATTGCACATTTTACTAGGAACTGCAGCATCCCTGAAACAGCAGTAAAAGCTAAAAATACAAGCCAACAGCAACAACATTAAAACCAGCTTTCAGAACCGCACTGACCCTCGGGATATGGATTCACAAGACCTCTAAAGGTGTGCTGTGATAACTGGTACCAAGATGTTAGCAACAGAACCTTCTGTGGACCAGATGGTCTCATCTGCACTACATCCCACTACACACATCAGTGATCCTTGGGCTCACATGACCGCGGTCACCAGTTGTCCTTTTTTGGACCATTTTTGGTTTGTATTAACTGTTGTACAGTATACTGAGACACACCCTACAAGACCTGGTGTTTTGAAGATGCCCAGACACAGTCGTCTAACCATCACAATTTGGCCCTTGTCAAAGTCACTCATGTCTTTACACTTGCCCATTTTTCTTGCTTTCAACATGTCAACTTCGAAAACCGACTGTGGCCTTGCTGCCTGATATACCACACCCAGGTTCCATTGGGTTATTTACGTCAGCTGCATGTAGTTGTAATGTTATGGCTGATTGGTGTGTATACTTATAATGCTCCATTGTAGTTGTACATGCCATTGTTTTTTTTATCCATTTATTGTTATATTTTCTGTATGCGGAAAGAAGATATTATTTCCTGTTATAATTTATGTTGTTTCTTTTTTAATCTCTTTCTAATAAAAATGGGTGTCAAGTTACAGAAAAATGTCCCAAAGACTTTCCCATGCTAGAAAAATGCTTATTTATTTATTTTATTATTTTTTAATAACATAGACAAATTAGCTGTAGTCTCTGTTCAGTTTGTCCCCATGTAAATCCTGAAAATTTACTGCATCCTGGTAGCGAATTTCTTGCTTTGATGACGATATTTGGTTCAAATAAAGCCTGTCTAAATATTTCTATTTAGAAATTTTTAGACCAGCATTGTGCATTTCAGTGACTGTCCACCAATATCCACCAATTATGTCAATAAAGTTTCAGCCATAGTTAAATTTTTAACGAATTAGATATTGTAAAATAAGGAATCAGTGAAAGATAACAAACACATTTCACATTAATTAAAATGTCTCCTGGACCTACAACACGCTCTTTGGTAAAGGGTCCATGGGGTTTGTCCATTTATATCTTATCATTTATTGAACTAAATTTGGAAATACATCCTCAGACTTCAATTGTGTTGTTCTCCATTTTCAGACTGAGTAACATTTACAATTTTAGTGATTTTAGTCATGTGAAAACAAAATATAAACTTGTTCAATTTAATGATTTTATGTATCAGGGGATCAAGAGGTAAAAAATGATCTGGTCCTTACCCAGCTCTTACGTAACTGGGTAAACACAACACAACAGATTCTGCCGTCTTATTATTTATGTAACAAAAAAAAAAGTTTGAGGGTTGAGGTCTGGATTTTGGCCAGACCACTGCAACACCTTGATGTTCTTTCCTTTTTCCGCCACTTTGTCGTAGTCTTCCTGGAGTGCTCAGGATCATTGTCCTGTTGCATGACCTAGTTTTGGACAAGCTTTATCTGTTGAATAGATGGCTTACATTTGACTCTAAAGTACTATATACAGATGAGTTAATGGTCAACTCAATAACTGCAGGATGCCCAGGTCCTACAAAACGATCTCAAATCATCACCCGCTTCACCACTGTGCTCGGCAGTGGGTATGAAGTGTTTGTGTCACTTCAAACAAGTGTTTGTTTGTATGAAGGTTGTGTCTTGTAACTTTGCAACTTTACGCCGTTCTGCCATATTAATTTGAAAAAGAAGAGGCTTTCTCCTGGCAACCTTTTCAAACAAGCCGTACTTGTTCAGCCTTTTTCTAATTTGTGCTGTCATGACCTTGAACATTTAATATGCTAACTGAGGCCTGTAGAGTCTGAGAGTGTAGAGGTTTTTTTTTGCAGTTTCTTTGAGCATTACCAGTCTGACCTTGGGGTGAATTTTCCTGAGATGATTTTCAAACAGGGAAAGAATTCAAATACGTTGTACTTTGTTTTTCACATGACTGTAATATTGATCTGTTTTATATTTCCCTCCACTGCTCTGATGCTCGTTCGATTTACGTCCTTGCTGTGTGTTGTCTTATCGACCACAACCAGTGAGATAATGTCTGTAAAACGGCATCGTCCTTGAGCATCTGTCAGACCTAGAATGTGATGAAACATTAGACACGGTGGTTCCACTAATATGTAGTTAATATTGGCACATGTGGAAAAAACTTGACATTGTGTTGCAATTGTATGATGCAGTTTAACATATAAAAATTTGTTCCAGACCAACTAGGGACTTCAGAAATAAGGGTACAATGGGTACAAGCAGAGATGGTACAAGTGGTACAGGATAAAGAACTACACGGGACTGTTTTCCTCATCCCGCTCTAGCCCACTTCCACCGAATTTTTGACCATTACCGCCCACGACCGCAACGTGTGTGCAACGTGTCCCCCCATTCCCGCGACGTGTATGTCCACTCCCACCCGCAACCCACGAAGCTATGAGAATTATTCCCGCACACTGATAGAGATGCACTGATTTTGTGTCTTCTCCCATTCCGCAGGAGAAAACGTAATATAGGCTATTATTAATAAAGCAATTGTCGGGAATAGTGCTCCTATTTCGTTATTTTTCAGTAGTTTTTAAATTAATTAAAGGCAGTTTCATATTCTGTTCTCATTAGCTTTAGGCTATATTCTATGATCCCGCAGTGTTTTGTTTTAGCCGCCCATTCCCGCCCACAGCTAAGTACAAACCTCCCGTTCCCGCGAGATTTGCGTCGGGTCCTGCGGGACCCAGCAGGACCCAATCCCAGTGCAGACCTCTAGTGCAGGGGATCAACCCGGTAACCTTCTGGTCACAAGACTGGTTCCCTATCCTTAGAGCCACTTCTGCACTATGAAAGAATCAGGTGGGATTTGGACTCACCTGATATGCTGGACAAAAAATATATCTTGTCCTATAAAGCCAGCGAAGTCTCATAAGGCTAGTTAAGAGCTTTGGTGAAAACAAGAGCACAGATGGCTGTTGTGATAAATTGAGTCTTAGTCTGTGATATGCCTGAAGCCGACAGCCAAATGAGCCTGAGAAAATAGATTTGATGAAGATCCATGTCGACTTCTCGCTGAAAGAAAAAAAAAGCTCTGCAGTGGTGGAAGCCTTGAATGTCCTGTCTGGTTTGTAGCTCAGGCATCTGTTCTACACACACCGTTAAGACAAACACTGTCTGACTTTCCTCTGGCGGGCTGTCTAATGAGCACTGACTAATGTTTCAGGATGTCTCAGGAAGTTTTTCCGTCCTCCAGCCGAAGAAACAGCGATTCTCCTGTATGTCATTTTCAGTCTTCAATTCCTCCCAGCCCGTAACTATGGAAACTGTGAGTTGAGGCGAGTTGAAGACTAAAAATGCTGTACAGATCCATGAACGATTTCCTTCCGAGTCAAGATTCTCCACCGGGACTTTGGTAAGTGTCTCGACTCCACCCTTTGAGCACTTTAATAGGAACGCCTGTGCACCATCAGCCAATCAAGTCACAGCAGTGCAATTTATAAACTTATTCAGACACAAGTCGAGTTAACATACACAGTATGTGTCAGAATTCTGATCTCTTTCTTTTTTTTTTTTTATTATTTTTTTTTTTTAATGATCGTCCACAGGGGAATTCAACGTCTGCATTTAACCCAAGCGTGCAGTGAAACACACACCAGGGAAGCATTTCAGAATTTGATGCCTTCAGTCGTTTCAGTCATGTCTTGATGGTGCCCTCGGCAGGTTTTTAGGTTAGCATAATCCGCCGACATTAATCCTTCAAGCTACTAATGTCAAAATGTAAATGCCTAAAGTTTGAGTTGTTAAGTGAAAAGTGAAAGTGAACTATTTGCCGACTGTGTTTGCACACAGAGGAATGTGACCTCCACATTTAACCCATCCGTGCAGTGAAACACAAACACACACACACACCCGTGAACACTACGGGGCGGTGAACACACTTGCCCGGAGCAGGGAAGGGGGTGGTTATGGGCAACCCCAAACCATGGCGACTGGAGAGCAGTTGGGGGATTTAGGTGTCTTGCTCAAGGGCACCTCAGTCGTGTCTTGCCCAGTGCTGGGATCGAACCCGGGACCTTATATATGTGACGTGTGTGAGTTAGACTAAATTAAATGACCACAAAGAGCTTAGCTAATGCTAGGGATTGATGATAATTGCTTCTAAAACCGCATCAGTAACAAAACATTACTGTAGTATAAATATTAATGACATTTAAACAATTTAACCTTTAAATTATTGTACGATTATTGCACATATTTTTACGGTATAACCCACAGTGACCGGGTGACCAGTGCTCACTGTCATCTCAGTGCTTTCATTCTCATAAGGTTGTTAAAACTGCTTATATGAGTTGCAGTAAAATTATCCCATGACCTGCAAGTCCTTCTCCTCTAAAACCTCGACGCATCGATCAGACGACTTGCGTTTCTTGGAGAAATGTAGTTGACTTAAGGTATACATGATACATATAGTATACTAAGTACACTACGTTTTCCTAAGGAAGGTATAATCACCTTCAGATCAGACCACTGTGAGTCAGCCTGGGTGTGTGCTTGCCTTCGTGTGTATGGTTATTATACTGCGTCTGATTGTACTTTATCTGATCGCACCGCGGGAGTGACTGGGGACTGCTGATGTTTTTTTAAACATGTTTGATTTTTTATGTCTGGAAACATTTAAGTGAAAGAGTGCAAACCAAGAAAAAATGCATGTTTGTGTATCTTTATGTCTTTGATATTGTACTGTATTGTTTAAAAAAAAAAACAAACGCAAGTAGACTATAAAGTAACCCACCTAGACGCAGGATCTTTATTTGGGTGGGATTTTTGTCTAGTGTGCATGGCTTAAAACCAAAAGACACACCCACACATCTCAGGAATATCAAAACCCCATTGACGTCTAAACTTAAGGAAATAGAGATTCAAGAGATTCTAAGTTTTATTTGTCACATACATAGTGATACATGGTACAACCTGCAGTGAAATGCTATTTGACGGTCGTCCACAGAAAATAAACTAAGTAGTAAGTGAACAAATAATAATAGAAGGGTACACTAAAATTACAATAAAATTAAATAGTCCTAAAGA
>JAOVVF010000022.1:2143931-2157807 GCA_028565595.1 Duopalatinus emarginatus
GTTTAGTAACTTAGCTATAGTAACATTTGTAGCCGTATAGTAACTTAGCTATAGTAACATTTGTAGCCGTATAGTTACTTAGCTATCTTAACAGTTGTAGCCATATAGTGACTTAGCTATCTTAACAGTTGTATCCGTATAGTAACTTAGCTATAGTAACAGTTGTAGCCATATAGTAACTTAGCTATCTTAACAGTTGTAGCCGTATAGTGACTTAGCTATAGTAACATTTGTAGCCGTATAATAACTTAGCTATAGTAACAGTTGTAGCCGTATAGTGACTTAGCTATAGTAACAGTTGTAGCCGTATAGTAACTTAGCTATAATAACAGTTGTAGCCGTATAGTAACTTAGCTATCGTAACAGTTGTAGCCGTATAGTAACTTAGCTATAGTAACAGATGTAGCCGTATAGTAACTTAGCTATAGTAACATTTGTAGCCGTATAGTAACTTAGCTATCTTAACAGTTGTAGCCGTATAGTGACTTAGCTATAGTAACATTTGTAGCCGTATAGTAACTTAGCTATAGTAACCGTTGTAGCCGCTATAGTAACAGTTGTAGCCATATAGTAACCTAGCTATAGTAACAGTTGTAGCATATAGTAACTTAGCTATAGTAACATTTGTAGCTGTATAGTAACTTAGCTATTGTAACAGTTGTAGCTGTATAGTAACTTAGCTATAGTAACAGTAGCTTTGTTGCATAAAGTATATTACTAGTCTCAGAGAAATGTGTGATCTTACATTGATTTTAGTTTTACGGTAGTTTTATTTTCATACAGTAACTTTTCTATCTCACAGAAATTCTGGAGTCTTAAAATAGTTTTACAGTCCTACAGCAGCTTTACTTTCAGACAGTAACTTTACAGTCTTACAGTAACTACAGTAACAGTAACTACAGTACTAAAAACAGTCTTATATTAACTTCATAGTTGTTTCACAATTCTACACAAACTTTACAATCTCATAATAATAGTTAATAACAGTCTTAATATAACTTTACAAAGTAACAGTAACTTACAGCTGATTGAGTCTTGCAGTACGTTTACAGTCTGACAGCAACTTCTGTTTTAAACAGAGACTTTACAGTCTTACAGTAACTTATAAGTTTTATAGTATCTTCAGTCTCATAGTAACTTCATAGTTGTTTTACAAACCTACAGAAACTTTACAGCCTCACAGTAACAGTCCAGGCTTTATGCAACTTTACAGACTAACAGTACTTTACAGCCTAATAGTACCATTTTAGTCTTACAGTAATTTTATAGTTTTAAAGTAGATTTTCAGTAACTTTACAGTCTTACAGCAATTTATTCATAGAATGTTTTTTTTACAGTTTTTCAGAAACTTGTGGCCTTACAGTGACCTTACATTCATACAGTAACTTTAGAACTTTACAGTATCTTTAGTCTCATATTAACTATAGAGTAGATTCACAATCAAAATAATTTTTATTGTACATTTTTAAGTATTTTAAGTGCAACAGTATCTTAGAGTAACTTTCAGATTTACATTAACTTTACAGTCTCACAGTAACTTTACAGTCTTACGGTAGTTTAGTCTTTTAGTAACTTTACAATCCTACAGTTATCTTTACAGCTTTAGTTACTTTACAATAACTTTAAATCTTTAATATATTTACAGTAATAAGAAAGCAGCTTAAATACATCCCCTAAACTCCTCTATAACTTTCCCATGGTGGAAAGCTTACTGACTGTAACAACGTTCTGACACTGGAGACTCCTTCCTTTAATGATAAATATGTGTGCTTACAGAAAATTCCACTGCAACAATTAACATTTAATAATTTTAATTCCTAATTCAAAACCTAATTATTAATCTGTACATTATTAGACTGCATTTATCTGCCACATTCACCATACAAGTTCTCTTGTTACTATAGAAATGATTTAGATATGATTTATTGGAATGAGTGCATTAGTTATTGCTCCTGTGAAAGCTTCTGTTGAACCAATCACTTTATGTGTGTGGTCCACAATCACATTAAGCGAACCCCAGGCCTCTGATTTTAGGTGGATTTGAGAACTGTGTTTTCTTTGGACTGTATCTGAACACTTTCTTTACACGTGAAAAAAAACAGTTAGGTTGTATCCAGACTACACAGCACTACAGACACCTAAAAAGAGTCTAAAAAGAGTCTAAATTAGGTACTTATTTGCTCATTATTATAATTAACGCCATGTATTTTGCCATTTACTGAAAACATTTCAAAAAGAAACCAATCCAAAAAGAATACTAAATCCAAACTGTAACATGAAGTTGATTGGATTTGACATGAACCATTTCCCACATGTCCAAACAGCTATCATTCCCTAACAGCGACTAATTAACACTGAGCTTATTAGCGATGAAGGCTTTTGTTAAAGTGAGCCAACCGCTTAGCACTCGAGGGCCAGTTTGTCTAGAGGGGAGTCCAAAACCGCGAACAGATGTTAGTTTACAGAGGCACACATTTGTTTTCACATCCGGAGGCCTTTAGCAAATCATTTTGGATGGAAAGTAATATTCATTTGTGGGATAACCACAAGCTTTTCCCAAGTGCCACTGCCAGGTTAATACACACAAATACAAGGCTATTAATACATATACAAATACAAACTACTTGCAGGAGCTGCCATCATCTGAAACAGCATCTTGGCTATTCATTCCTTCTAAGTTATTCCTCACCACGCTTTCCTTTTCTTCCCATAGCCATGTTTATATCAAGAACAATAGTTTCATGTCAAACATGTGCAAGGCAAAAAGGATGAATGGCTTCCAAAACACATAGCAGAAGTCATTTCCATTTGGTATCAGACTTCTCAAAAACCTCACTAATCTTTTTTGAAGTTCATTTTATGTGTTTCTTGTCCCCAACTAGCCTTATTATAGGCTATAGTTCTAGTGCATGTATCAACAAAGTATGAAACGTAATAAGAGCGAAGGCCAAAAGAAAAGTGCCTGCTTATGGTACTTACATCAATAACCCTGGTCAATAAATCAGCCAATATAATGGAACATTGTGACCTGCACTGGCTTATTACCTACAAAACCCCCCACTCTTTTTCTCATGTTATGATCTGCTTTATGCAGTCCTGAAATCCTTCAAAACTTTCGTCTGGATGAATGTTTCACAATTTTCATGATTTGTTTCTGCTTCATTCAGTCTTCTGTAAAATGAGAACATGTGTGTTACAAAAGGCTCAATTAAGTCTAATTAACAGGTTTTTACTGGAACATTGTTCACTTTAATAAAACATCTCAAATCCAACATTATTTTAACATGCGTTTGAATTTTCTTAGTAAGTCTACATCGGCTTCAATGCAAATTATATATCTCTGAATGTTTAACTGTAACATTTATGTGGTGAAGTAAAGAAATAAATCCTTATATCTGTGACCTGCAGACGTGGGCAGTAATGCGTTACATTTACTTCATCACATTTACTTGAGGAACTTTTTATTAATTGTTACTTATAGGTATAGTTTTAATGCAGCACACTTTTTATTTTTAATTGAGTATATTGGTGAAGAAGAAACTACTTTTATTCTGTTACATTGAGCTAAATTGTGCTCGCTACTTAATTTATCGATCTGTTTTTTGTTTTGTTTTGTTTTGTTTTGTTTTGTTTTGTTTTGTTTTGTTTTGTTTCGTTTCGTTTCGTCGAGACTTCCGACAGAGGCTGTGTCACATGACTGCATCTCACTGATCTAATGTAGCCACTAGCGACGTTTGACTCAGTTTCACCAATCAAGCCGTCACACGAGTCAAGCCGTCACATGACCGCACACAAAATCCCCGCGGCAAACACAGGTGGAAAAGAGCACAGGAGCACAGTACAATGGCAGAGACTACGGTTTTTCACAACAACCTGAACAGAATTTAATTAATGTTACTTTGTAAAAATTTATTTTATTATTGTTTTAGTTGTTTAAGAGATTTTCTCCACCTCAATTTTGTTCGTTGCTGTTTTATATTTTTGTGCATTCAGGTGTATTATTTGACGTCCTGATTATTAAACAAACAGGGACTCGGCAGTTACTCAGTACTTGAGGAGTTTTTTTCACTTAGTACTTTTTACTCTTACTTAGGTAATTAATTGGGTGACGACTTTTTACTTTTACCTGGGTCATGTTATTGTAAAGTAACAATACTTTTACTTGAGAACAAATTTTGGCTCCTCTACCCACTTCTGGTGACCTGTAGCTCCAGATCAACATCTCAGATGTGAGTATGAAAAAGTGAAGGTCAAAAGGTGTGTGTGTGTCTATAACTAATAACAAATGGATTATTAAACCTTTTGTCATTTAACAAAGTAAACAAAATATTTAGATCATTTGTCCAGTGCAACACAATTCATTTTCCACCTGTTTCCATTTTCTATATTTTTTGGTCTGCTAGAGTGAGGAAAAAGAGGATGGTGAGTAAATTGTTTGTATATAAGTGACTGGTTTTATATTAATGTCACTACAAACAGATAAAATGCACAGTATGTCGTTTGTTAATAAATATTAATTAGTTATTGTTAATAAAATTATCTGTTGTGCAAGATAAATTAAAGACTTTGAGACAGACTTATAGAAAAATCGCTCCGCAAAATGGGCGGAGCCAAGGCTGGGGTTTTAAAATAAAAACCTATAGATAGAAATCGGCTACGAATAACGCTTCTCCTATTTTAGATCTCCACCCTCACTCACAGCAGAACTTCTACATGAGGCGCTTGATATGGTTTGTACACTTTTCTAGCCATAGGCTTCAGGATCATAAAGGTTGCTATCAATCAGGATCTCCAAACTTCTGTGTCAACACTTTAACACAAAGTAAACTTTATGGTGGAAAATATCACACACTGTAGTGAAACTGAGAGGTGTGAGAAAAATGAAAATATGTCTAATGTTCTGTAGAAAAGGTCTGTGGGTGGTCATCTGCCATGTCGGACAAGAAAGAAGGCGGTTCTTGGTCTTGTTTATTGAAAAGAACATACCAGACTCTCTAGCGAATTTCGAGCTTGATGTTTGGCTTAAGAGGCGAGGTTCTGATTGACCTTTGGTGACCTTTTGAACTGGTTTTGATTAATCCCAGCCTCCGACAGGCCATCCAGACTCTTGTCCATGAAGCGTGCAACATTTTGCGCACATTTCTCGGCCCAAATTTCAAGCTCATGTAGCTGATTGACTTCTGTGTGAATACCTCCATGGACCAGTTACAAGCAGGACAACAGCCTTCATTGGACCTTGTTTGTCCATGCCTATGTGAATTTAGAAATCTGTCTTATGACCCCAGGTTTTGACGACCTATTAAACAGGATTTTCTGCACTAACTTTAAATGACCATCAGACATAATGGTTGATTTTTGGACTGGCAGTCCAAAAAGCTTGCATCAACCTGATAATGTCCAGAACAGCTACCCTGAGGAACTGCCTTGAAAAATTAACACATGAAACAAACTAAACTGACCTCATAGCAACTGACTCAGGATCAGAAGTTCAATGCCTTTAGTCGTTTAGAGCTGCAACTTTAACCTGACCTCGGGTCAGCGGAGTTCAGTCAAAGTAAGAGAATGTGTATGGAAGGGCTGGGTGGAGTGGAGCCGTGGTCGTCAGACTGATGAATAACAGAAGTAAAGGACTTTTCCTCCATCCGTTCAGCTCTGGACACACACTCACACACTTACACACTCTCTCTCTCTCTCTCTCTCTCTTTCTCTCTCTCTCTCTCTCTCTCTCTCTCTCTCCAGCCTGTCCTGTTGCGCTCCAGACAGCCTGGCACATGTATAATTACAGAGCAGTGCACATCTAAATGCAGGGAGGCAGCTCAAGGCCCTGCTGATAACACAGTGCGCGCAGACACCGCCCAAAGACAAAATACAGCAACATACTTTTAGGTAATTACACCTTATCAAAATAGACAGACTCATATGTCCACTACCTCAACATGGACACGTCAGGATTCATCAATAGGTTTTTGTTAAACTTCATTTCACAGGATCTTTTTATTGTCTGTGGTCAGAAATACACAGAAACACTGAACTGAACATGTTTCTGTTGTGTTTTTGATAGTTATTTTCACTGCAGTGTACAGTCTGGATTTTACATTATTTAAATTTTCTCCCTAATAAGCAACCGATGCAGTAGACTGAGGAGCCAGGACTAAAACACACAATGTGCTTTTCATCTCTTTTAGCTTATCAGCCTCAAGATTTGACATGTTGTGTGCTTTGATATGCTTTTCAGATCAGCACGGTTGTAAAGAGTGATTGTTTGAGTTTACTATATTAAGGTATACTATATTCATATTCAACCATATATTGGTTGGGTAGCAGCTTTAATGATAAAGATGATTAAAGATTAAATGATTAAAGATCTAAGAGACACCTTTATATTAAGAGCACACCTTTGAATTCAAGAGTCACTGTCTGTAACCTGGCCACAGTCAGAATGTACAGAGCAGAGGTGGGTAGAGGAGGCAAAAATTGTACTCAAGTAAAAGTACTTAGTGAAAAAACTCCTCAAGTACTGAGTAACTGCTGAGTCCCTGTTTGTTTAATAACCAGGACGTCAAATTCAGAGGTGTAGAATTTCTCTTAAACAACTAAAACAATAATAAATTAACTCTTTACGAAGCAACTAATAAAATTTTCTTCTGGTTGTTGTGAAACATGCTGTCGTCTCTGCCATTGTACTGTACTTCTGTGCTCTTTTCCAACTGTCTTTGCCGCTCAGATTTTGTGTTAGGTCATGTGACGGCTTGGCTCTGTTTGATTGGTTAATCGGAGTTAAACATCACTAGTGGTTACATTTAATTTGTGAAAAGCAGTCATGTAACAGAACCTCTTTCGGAAGTCTCGACAAAACAAAAAAAAAAACAAAACAAAACAGTTGGTGCGTCAGACGGATCGATAAAAATAAGTAGCAAGTAGCGAGCAGAATGTACCTCAATGAAACGAAGTAAAAATAGAGCTTCTTTACTAATATACTCAAGGAGAAGTCAAATTTATGCTGCATTAAAACTACACTTATAAGTACAGTTTATCCAAAAAGCTACTCAAGTATATGTAATGGAGTAAATGTAGTGTGTCACTACCCACACCTCTGGTACCCAGTAACTACCTTCTGATTTTCTGATTATTAGCGCCGTGTATTAATGGTAACTGAAAGTTCTTTAAGCGCTTGTTCTTCCACTGTTCCTCACCGCAGAAGCATTTCCAATCTCTTTAAAGACGAAAGTGGGAAAGTATTTGTAATATTTGTTTTGACAGCCAGACAAAAAGAGAGGGAGGGACACGGCAGAGAAAAAAAAGGAGGTAGCGTGTGTTTTTCTGCATCCGCAGTGCACACGGACTCCAGTTTTGGCCAGTATTGTGGAGATGACTTAAACCCTGCAATCTTCCGGACCCATAATTAGATGAGCCAAAAGAGAGAGGCAGAGACAGACAGAGAGACAGAGAAAGAGAGAGAGAGAGAGAGAGAGAGAGAGAGAGAGAGAGAGCAAGCGAGAGCACACAGACGGATGGTATTCAGTGGTTAAGCTCTATTTTTTGAAAGCAAAATTATAACTCTGCACAGACTTTCTGCTGAGTCATGCGTTTTTTTTCCGGCCATCGGGCCTGTTTTTCAGCTCCCGTGTCTTCCTAAAGCTCTCGCAGCACCTCTCTGCTGCCCTCGGTTATTATGCAGTACTTGATGGCCTTAGCAGATTAAACTAAACACATGTTAGAACTCCACAGACAAACAGCCGCTAAATAAACTGCCCATGTCATCCCTGCCAACTTGCGGCCTGTCAGGAAATCCAGGAAATCAAGAGCGGAAGGACTGAAAAGTGGGAACGTTTGGAAATTGCTGTTATACCTATAAAGAGTGAACTCACACTAAGGCTATGTTCAGACAGACAAGTAAGTATATGACAAAACACAGAGGACTGCTATCCAGAGGTCCTGTTGTTGTATACACATCCGCACACCGCTGACCTTAAACTTAGAGGTGTTAAAGCATCCACCCTGTAGTCCTGATCTTGTCCCATCGGACTATCACATGTTTGGTCCCCTGTAAGAAGCCGTGGATGAAGATTCACATCTAATGAAGAGCTGAGTTGCATTAGTGGCTCGCAGGCTAACATTTTTAATGAAAGTATTTTAAAGCTTGTTGACAGATCATGTCGAAAAATAATGGATGATTAAAGAAATTCTACAGCCAGAGCGCATTCCATGTACATGTGAAACTTAAAGACAAAACAATATTTGAGTTATGGTATGGTACAGGACGGTATGGTACGTTATGGTACGGTGCGGTACCGTATGATGTGGTACGGTCCGGTGCGGTACAGTATGGTATGAAATGGTACAGTACAGTATAGTGTGGTACGGTACAGTATGGTATGGTGTGGGACGGTACGGTATGGTATGGTACGGTATGGTAAGGTACGGTATGGTAAGATATGGTACAGTACGGTAAGGTATGGTAGGGTATGGTATGGTGTGGTACGGTACGGTACGGTATGGTATGGTATGGTATGGTTTGGTATGGAATGGTATGATATGGTATGGTCTGGTATGGTATGTTGTGGTATGGTACGGTATGGTAGGGTATGGTATGATGTGGTATGGTACGGTATGGTGTGGTATGGTATAGTGTGGTACGGTATGGTATGATATGATGTGGTACGGTATGCTATGGTGTGGTACAGTACGGTACGGTACGGTATGGTGTGGTGTGGTATGGTATGGTATGGTATGGTATGGTATGGTATGGTACGGTATGGTGTGGTTTGATATGGTATGGTATGGTATGGTATGATATGGTGTGGTATGGTATGTTGTGGTACGGTACGGTATGGTAGGGTATGGTATGGTATGGTATGGAACGGTATGGTACGGTATGATGTGGTACGGTACGATATGGTGTGGTATGGTATGGTGTGGTACGGTACGCTATGGTGTGGTACGGTATGGTAGGGTATGGTATGGTGTGACATGGTATGTTATGGTATGGTACGGTATGGTGTGGTATGGTATAGTGTGGTATGGTATGGTACGGTATGGTGTGGTAAGGTACGTCATGGTACAGTATGGTATAGTACGGTATGGCATGGTATGATATGGTTCGATATAATAAGGTACAGCACAGTACGGTACGGTATGGTATCATATGGTACAGTATGGCACTGAGAAGACCAAAGAGAGTATTGTGCTTATTATATATCTATCTATAATTATCTTATTAAACATTATAAACTATAATATAGATTAAACATGATATTTGAATGTATATCACAGTGAAAGTGTTATTTATATATATTTAGTAATTATGATGTTATTATGAATTAATTAGTAGTATTGCACAGGAGATATTACACATAAGTGACCTGTGTATTTGGTCTGTGATCTGACATGATTTACCGAGATCAGTGTTGATAGTAAATGTTTTCCAGGAGCAGAAATAAAAGATGTGAGGTATCTGTCCTTCACACACTGTGGACGGAGCAGCCTCATGCTGAAAAACCTGCTACTGAAGTTACTGTTAACTTTCTATCAGCTATTTACATTATTCTTTAAAAGAGACTACATTCATCTTGAGAGGTCATCAAAAATAATTACAGAAGCAGTTGAAAATATATTCGGTGTACAATACTGCAGGTAGTATTGTAGACTAGCAAAACTAGCTAACATGAGCCAGTCCTGGTTCCAAGAAAATAAGCAACTTTCTCTATAAGTTATTATAAGTGTAATCCAGAACAATCGCCCTGTATGTAGCGATGACGCACATGGTGGCCATGTTCAGGGCATAGCCTAAAATAATAAAGTATATAAAATATATAAATATATATAAATATAAATATATATAATATATGCTTAAAGAATCACGCTCAGCCTATATTTCTTCATTTAGAGCCTACTAAACATTATTGTAAATTCAGATTCAAGTGACCCAGCAGCTTAGCATCCATGGCTAATGTCCTCCCTAGCGTTAATCTGTCCAGAGCTCCAGGCTAAACGTTGACCTTAAGCATTATCTGGTCACCCCCATTCACTCTGCTATCCTGTCCAGGCCTCTCGCTCAGCTTAATCTCATCAGAGGCACCGATTGCATCTCTTCCTGTTTCTCCTTTATTCAATCCAGCTGCTGGGTCACTCCAGTTACCTGATCTTGATCTAAATATAACCAAAAGCCAAGGCCTCTCGCGGCTCTCCTGCCTCTCTCACCATGACATTCAATAAAAGTTCATTTACGCAGGTTTCCCAAATGTAACCGATCAACCAGTTTCGGTGTTTGTTTAGCTTTTGTATGTAAGCTACAAGGCTAATGTAGCTGATGAGGATGGGACGCTTATAGCTACCAGTTTAGCACTGTTCAACGTTCAGGTCTGAATCATTATTAGCACTTAAGCCATGCTTTCTACCAGAGTCTGATTCATCAAGACTGAACCGTGAAAGATCATTTCACTGACCTGAGCTGGTAGCTGGATGCTAACAATAGACTGCTGTACTGGATTTGTAACTCAAAAACACTGACGCAGTAGATGTTCCACAAAGCTAGTCATGCTTCTTACGTACCTCTACGCTACGCTAGTGACACTTTGCGCTAGCATCATATTTAAACGAACACAATGTTAACGTACTAGCGGATTGAGAAAATATTTTTAATAATAAGGATAATATTTGGGGCTGAGTTGTTGTTTTTTCTTTCTCAAGATGACCCCCCCAGCTCTGACTGGCGTCAGTTCACATGACAGATCGATCTGCTTTTCAAAGACATCTGTTTTAAGGACATGGATGTGATGAGAATTGGTCAGATCTCCTACAGAGAGTAAAGTGGAGCGGAGTACGGAACAGGAACACACAGCCGGCCCCTGTTATTAAAGTCTCAAACCGCTGGAATGCACTCCGCCTCATGTGACTGTGAAGTACAGCTCTGTGTCAAAGGTGTTCAAGAGAGAGAGAGAGAGAGAGAGAGAGAGAGAGAGAGAGAGAGAGAGGGGGGGGTGTTTGAGGGAGTTTGAGGGCTTGGCTCTGACGGGGAAAGCTTGGTGTAATTACGAGCATGACAGGACATGACGGGGGACGTTACATGTCAGATAGAAGCTGCTCTTCTGCTTTGATCTTCTCCTGTAGTGCTTTTCACACGACTTTCTGAAAACACTTAGCGTAGCCTGTACAACCTGTCGAGGGAATTTTGATGAGAGGTGCAGCAAAAAAGCATTTGCCTTATTGTGTGTGAGCTCAAATCCTGACAATGGCACAGACATCCATGGCTGGGGCCCCAGGAGAAAATGAGGGAAGGGACGGGGACACTAGGAATTAGCTACAACTAAGTTAGCGTTAGGTGCCGCTAATAGTTTGTTCAGTGGGTTTTGAAATCACAGGTTTATATCAATCCCTATTCTATCTAATCCCGTTTCTATAGTAACGACCAGTTCACAGGGACTTGTTTGGCAGTCTTAAAAGAAACGACGATCGTTGATATGGTGTATTTTTCTGTACATATATGGAAGAAGTCTCCAGTGTCAGAGCTTTATAGATTTTTTTTTTTCAGTGAGCTCCACACATTTCTGTGAGCCTTAGGCGCCGATGACCTTGTTTTCTTGTTGTTGTTTCACTGGTATTTCACCTATACCAGGACACACCTCTCAGTACCTGCAGTTTTGGAAATGATCTGACCGAGTCGTTTAGCAATCCCAACTTGTTAAAGTTAAAATGACTTGATGATTACACTTGCACATATTTCCTGTTTTTAACACATCTGACTTTTCACTTGCTCATTTTCTCTGAAGCACGTCCTGTCCTCTTTTATTTGTACCACAGAGTAAAAAACAAGGTACCACATGGCAGTTAAATAATTACAAAACCCAACATATGCTCCATCAAAAGTCCTGAATTTTTCTTTGTAAAGACTTATTAATTATCCGCTTTTAAATACTAGACTTGAAAATAAGAGGGGCGAAACCCTTGCTTTAGTGTGATGCCAAAGAAGAAACTTTTGTAGTTGCATAAAGCCTTCTAATTAATGTGGCACTAAAACCAATCCTTAATCCATTTTTATTGGTGCCACAACGAACGAAAACGATTTTTCCATTACAGACGTTACCATAATGTGAAAGGATCATCGTGTTAAAAATGACCAAATGGAAACTGAACAGTTTTTGAACATTTTACTAAAATTCTTCTATGGTTCATTTGTTTTCTTTTAAGAATGAACAGGGTTAAGTGACTATACAGGTGATGGGGTTGAGTGAATGTGCACAGGTGACAGGGTTGAGTAAGAGTGTACAGGTAACAGGGTTGAGTCAATGTGCACAGGTGACAGGGTTGAGTAAGAGTGTACAGGTGACAGCATTGAGTGAATATGCACAGGTGACAGGGTTGAGTAAGTGTGTACAGGTAACAGGGTTGAGTCATTGTGCACAGGTGACAGGGTTGAGTAAGAGTGTACAGGTAACAGGGTTGAGTCATTGTGCACAGGTGACAGGGTTGAGTAAGAGTGTACAGGTAACAGGGTTGAGTCAATGTGCACAGGTGACAGAGTTGAGTAAGTGTGTACAGGTAACAGGGTTGAGTCAATGTGCACAGGTGACAGGGTTGAGTAAGTGTGTACAGGTAACAGGGTTGAGTCAATGTGCACAGGTGACAGAGTTGAGTAAGTGTGTACAGGTAACAGGGTTGAGTCAATGTGCACAGGTGACAGGGTTGAGTAAGTGTGTACAGGTGACAGCATTGAGTGAATGTGCACAGGTGACAGGGTTGAGTAAGTGTGTACAGGTAAGGGGGTTGAGTCAATGTGCACAGGTGACAGAGTTGAGTAAGTGTGTACAGGTAAGGGGGTTGAGTCAATGTGCACAGGTGACAGGGTTGAGTGAGCGTGTACAGGTGACAGGGTTGAGTGAATATGCACAGGTGACAAGCTTGAGTAAGTGTGTACAGGTAACGGGGTTAAGTCAATGTGTACAGGTGACAGGGTTGAGTAAGAGTGTACAGGTAACAGGGTTGAGTCAATGCGTACAGGTGAAAGATTTGTGTTTATATAACTTGAAACACATTTTTATGACTCAGGACAAAGGATGCATCAGGCATGAGATAAATGGATTAAAGCATTCGTTAAAAAAATAAAGCATATTGATATTAATATTGTGTAATTACAGCTGGAGGCAAGCAAAAATACTTTAGTTGGAATCACCCAGAAGTGGACATGTGTGGACCATTTAATGAAGGCCACAACACACTTATATTAAGAGAAAGACAAAACAGTGATGGGTGGTGCTGGTGCTGGTGGTGCTGGTGTGGTTTCTACAGACAATATTGCTCAAAATAAAGTGCCAGCTCGACCAGTACAATCAGACTTAAAATAACTCAAACGTGGCTCTCATCACGAAAGCCTCCATCACTCTGAAAATTACAGTCATGAAAATCCTTCCCTTTAAACAGAGGGCAGAAAATAAGCAGGCTTTCTCCCGAGCCTTCAGACTGTTGATTATCTGCAGACATCTCAGCAGAAAGACTGCTAAATGTGTGTAAGGGTCAGGGCAGAGATCTTACCTGATATGGCAAGAGGTTTTTCATCTCAGTTTTTCAAGTCTTTACAATGTGACCTAGACGGTTTCAGGAGTGCTGCTGATACGTTCGTGATAAACATTTGAAGCGTGTGTGACATTGTGTAAACTGAATGTTCTGCATTTATCCGTTACATCACTGACACAAATCAGGGTTTTACAGAAGAGCTATAAGGCAAGACGCTTTCTGAATTATTGCCCATTTAAAGTGATTTAGTATTTTTTACATGTTAGCATGTTTAATTATTTATTTTTATGGGTGACTAAAAGTGCTGTTGGTTAGCTGGTATAAGAAGTTGGGGGAAATGTTTGCATTAATGCTTTTATGTAGTTTT
>JAOVVF010000022.1:2170393-2181740 GCA_028565595.1 Duopalatinus emarginatus
TGTCTCTGTCTCTGTCTCTGTCTCTCAGCTTCTCCAGGACACACACATCATCATGCAGGACAAATCCGGGAAATAATCCATCACATCATCTTCATCTTCATCATCACATCACTTTCATCACCTCCAGATCACATCATAGAGACTCTCACACGCGCGCGCTCTTATAAAGGTTACTTTTCAAAGCAGAAAGGATTCTGCTCGTCACATCCAGAGAAGATGAAAGGATTAATTCCAGTCCATGAGCTGTGTTATTGTTGTTATTATTGTTGTTGTTGTTATTGTTGTTTATGATGAGGTTGGTCCTCCTCTCCTGGCTCTGTACTGATGTGATGTGCTCTATAAGTCATCTGAAGTCCAGACTGAAGCTCCGACACTCCGCTGATCATCTGCAACTCTCACAGCTCAGAATCCAGACTGCACATCACAGGCTGGGTTAGACTCCTCCCACGAACACGGTGATTGGATCGCGGCTTTGCATACAGCGCTGTCATTGGATGGCTTCATGTTACATTTACATGGGTCATGGCCACGCCTACTGTTTATCCCATTGATAAATCAGAACATGGGAAAAAGTAATTTTATTTCAAAAGTATATGATTTTTCGAATGCTATAAATAATATAAATAATTATAATAATGCATAAACACACACACACACACATAAATATTTTATACAAAATTTATTAAATCTACATTAATATATACTTTTATTAAGACTTAAATAATGTTTATTATTATTATTATTATTAGTAGTAGTAGTAGTAGTAGTATTTTAACAGAAGCACTTCCTCAGAAAATACCCAACACTTTACTTCTATTCTTACACACATGCAAGTCATATAAAAAGTCTTTATTAAATCACTGATTCACTAGATCCCTAAATCACCAGATCCCTAGATCACTAGATCCCTAAATCACTAGATCCCTAAATCACCAGATCCCTAGATCACTAGATCCCTAAATCACTAGATCCCTAAATCACTAGATCACTAGATCACCCCACAGGAATGATCTGAACAACTTCTCAAGCTCTTTCCAGTTCTGAGTTCTCCTCACCTCTATTATTCTTATAATGCATAAACACACACACACACACACACACACACACACACATATACAGGCCACTCCTAATCCTATTGATTAATTTAAACAGTGGGCAAAATGAATGTTATTAATAAATAATTAAATACAATATGATGATAATAATAATAATAATAATAATAATAATAATAATAATAATAATAATAATAATAATAATAACACAATTAATAAATAGATTTACATATGCAACAGAATGAGTCTTGGCCACGCCCACTGTTAATCACATATAGGCCACACATATATTTTTAAGGGCTACATAAAAACAAAATACATTTAGTAAATATGACAATTATATAAATACTATATCACATATCTAGTTAAAATTATGTCAGCGTCTTGACAGGTTTCCTCTAAAAAATGAAAACTAAATCTCCTTTTTTCCCTGAAACTTGGACATTTTCTTAGACAAACTTTCTCAAACTGGTGTTTTGCCAGCTGGTATCTGATTAGAATTAATTTATTTTGTGTCAGTTGTGTTACAGCATGTTTTTATCCAACATAAATTTGGTCTTTGCCCAAGATTCCAACACTTGCCCAGCCTTGAGGCCAGAAGGTCCCAGGTTTGAGCCCCACAACCAACAAGACTTGACTGAAGTTCTCTTAAGTACTGAAGACAGGGGCTGTGCTCACTGCCCCCTAGTGTGTGTTCACTAGTGTGTTTCACTGCATGGACAGAACAGCAGTTACACTGCACAGGGTCAAAAGAGCAGTTCATTTACAATTAATAAATAACAGATAAACTATACTACTACTACTACTACTACTACTAATAATAATAATAATAATAATAATAAAAGTCAGCAATCAACAATAGTAAAACTACATACACTCAAGTGCCAGAAAACACTGGTGCAGGGTCTGGTCCATACTGTATTCCTGCAGTCCTAAGCTCCCATGGGGGACCTACCATGTATTAGACTGGTGTACTGGTTTTTCTGGCACGTCAGTGTACATATGTGTGCATGCGTTTTTAATATTTACAACACACTTAAACACTGCACATTTTCTCAGCTGCTGTTTCATGTTTTCGTGGATTTTTTTGTAGCTCAACATATTTCCAAGGTTCGTGACATTTTGTCAGCCTGTATATAAAATTAAACATGATAAATTATAATTCACAGATCCTAATGAAAAGCATAAGCAGATAGGAGGTAGGAGGATATGTTATCAAGTGAACAGTCTGTTCATAAAGTCGATTTGTAAAGGTCTTGTTGAGTCCATGCCTCGGCGGACGGCTGGGGTTCGGTTCGGTGTTTGACCCACAAAAGCTTTGCCATGAACTTGGCAGGGAGTAGACGCTGTTTAGGACACAGGGAGAATGAACATGGAGGCCTCTTTTTATATTAAAAATAATAATAATAAATCATAATCGTAAAAGAAGACTCAAATTCTCCACTTTTTCAGATTTTCCATGAGTTATGCAAATGACAGCTGTTTCTCACAGGTCATCGGAGAATGACTCACATCTACCAGCATCCTCAGCATTAACATCAACAATACAACCCCTAACAAGGCCCCACTCTCTCACACACACACACACACACACACACACACACACACACACAAATCAAACGCTTACGCATTTATCATCGCATCATTTAGGTTTCACTACAACACTAGAACGAAGCAGTCAGACTCGGTTATGGTTTGAAATTAAAAGGAAATCTGGATTTGTTTCTAATATGTTCTGGGTTTTTTTTTTCTCTACGAGCCTGGTAACTGGCACATTTGAACGACTATAAGAAAAGTTAGAAAGACTTTTGACCCTCGTACAGAGGAACTGACCTTCAGTCTAATACTTGGTACGTCCATCACTGGAGTTTAGGACTGCAGAAATACAACCCAGACTTTGTACAAGTTTTTCTGGATCTGTATGTGTATGTAGTTTTACTCATTTTAAATGCTGAAAGCCCCTTTACATACTGTCCAGGGAACAGTTGGGTGTTAGGTGCCTTGCTTAAGGGCACTTCATCCTAGTCTTGTCAGTTGTGTGGCTCAAACCTGGTCCCAAGGTTGGTTGCTTAACCACAAGTCTAGGACTGGCCAACCACCCACCCCATACTATAAAATTGGTTATACTACAAGTGCAGAGAGACCAGGATTCAAAAACTTGAAGCCGGAATACTACTAGAAATAAGTCAGAAAGTACCAATTACAAAACTCACCAAAGTCTTCCTAAACTGGGGACAAGCTGAAAAGAGGACAATACATAAATAAATACAATTCACAAACACAAGAGTCAATCAGGTGCTGGTGGAACAGATGAGTCTTTAGCCGGTGTTTAAATAAAGACAGCAAGTAGCTCTTGAGGAAGTTTATTCCACCACCTTGGTGCCAGGACAGAGAAGAGTCTGGACGTTTGCCTTCCGTGCGTCTTGGATGATTGTGGGTCAAGTCGGGCTGTACTTGTTGCACAAAGAGCTCTAAGAGCTCACCTGCCTTTAACCATTCCCATCAGGTAGAAAGGAGCCGGACTCAGCTTTGTAGGCCAGCGTCAGGGTTTTATATCTGATACGAGCTGCTACAGGAAGCCAGTGAATGGTTCACAGCAAGGGTGGCATGGATAAACTTGGGTAGGCTGAAGACAAGTTGAGCTGATGCATTCTGGACTAGTTATGGGAGAAGAGCTAGTATCTTGTAGGACCACCCAAACCCGGGAAAGTGCCGCAACTCGACATAGCATCAGTTCCACAAGTGGACAGAAGACGTCAGGAACAATGATGTCTGGATGTCCACATACAGCTCAGTGGTATTTGTAAGTGAGGATCTCCGGTGGACCTCTCCACCACATCCCATAAATACCCGATGAGGCTCACGCTGGGTGAACGTGCAGGACACACCATTCATCAGAAGTCTCTGGAATGCTCCTCGGACCAATTATGGACAACTTAATGGTATGGCGTGTTACCCTGCTGGAATATCCTATTATTGTCGGGGTGGATGAAGTCTGTGAAGGGTCACCATGCAGTAAAACATCAATGACCATGAGACAGCAGACTCTATCCATGCCGTTAGAACCACATGGGTATGGTACCACCACCAGCCTGCACAGTGACTTGTTGACAATTGGGGTTCATGGCTTCCTGGAACGTGCACCACACACAAACCTTACTATCAGCCAGAAACTACTGGTATCGAGACTCATCCCGCCCACCTATCGTCTAGTTAGCAAGCAGGTGAGGTGGGTCCCAGGTGTTAGCAGAGGGACAGAAGGGGTGGGTGGTCTTCTGCTCCCATAACCCAGTTCCCATCCATCTAGCACCCACCATAATGCAAATTTTCCACAACCAAGCTGGTTAGTGTTTAACCTCACTCACAGGATAACATTTCTAACACAGATGTGGTTTTCCCAAGCTGTCCCCTGATGTAAGGTCACCACAGCCATGGCAGGAAGTATGGTGTTCGTTGCCTACACAATATTTCCACAAGCTTGTGGAGTCCATGCCTCTGTGGGGGACCTACCAAGTATTAGACTCCTGCACCAGTGGGGCAGCGTGGTCTAGTGGTTAGGGAACCGGTCTTGTGCCCGGAAGGTCCCGGGTTCGATCCCCACACAGGGCAGGACACGACTGTGGTGACCTTGAGCAAGGCAACTTCCCCAACAGCTCTCTGGGTGCCATGGTTTGGGGCTGTCCCCTGCTCTGGACAAGTGTGTTCACTGCCCTCTAGTGTTCACTGGTGTGTGTTTTTCACTGCAAATCATATACTTTAAGTTCATAATCTGTTTACAAGCTGCTGTTGCATGACTTCTGGCATGTCAGTGTGTACATACAGTGCTGTGTAAAAGTCGTGTAAAAAAAGTCAGGATTAGGAGCGAGTACACTTTGTTTTTCAGTTAAATAGTCGTGCCAGGTCAGGATGATCCGGTTTAATTCGAAAATTAGATCAGTTTTTCTGAGTGTCTGTGAAAATCTGTACCAGTTTTTCTGGACAGACTGACTGCCATACTTACTTCTTCCTTCATTATGTTTTTTTCTTATTTTATTTAATAGGTGGCTTTATTTACTGACACTTTACTTCCTTTTTTTCTGCAACACTATTATTATTATTGTTATTATAATAATAATTATTATTATTATGTATAATCTTTGAAAATCTAGAATATTTTTGGACTAACTCAATAATGCAGAACTCAAAATAAATGTCTATAACAAACTTTGTACTAAACACAACACAGGGTGCCTCGGGGTGCCTTTTGCACACTGCTGTAAACACATACACACGTATTGTTAGACAAATTAAAGGAAAACCCCATGTAAAGTGTGTTAGTAAGGAATTAGCCTGGCACAACACACCACTTAAGCTTCAGTGCATCTTGGCATAGATTCAATTCTCTGAACTGGAGTGACAAACACTTCATTTTCTCCCAAAAGACTCCTGTTATAATCAGCTGGTGTCTTAATAATGTTGACAGAAGCACTGTCTAACAAATACCTCCAAATCTCTCATAGGCAAGTGAGAGGATATAGAATATGATGAACATTTTCACACATTTTCAAACTATTCTTGTGTGTTGAGGATGGCGCAGAGTCATGCTGGCCAATACCACACCCATCAGGATGGGAAAGTTATTACAGGATAAAAAGTTATCAGTCTGAGAATGTTGCATTGACAAGAAGAGGTAAGCAAAAATAAACACGGGCAAATATATCATAGTGATATTACAAACTGCTCCAGGGAAGACAGTGAGGACAGACGCAGAGGCAAAATGGGGTTTAATGGATTGAGCCTCGTTAAGTACTTACAGCGGATAAGTTGGGTTAAAGACCGATACACAAAGTGGGTTCATATCAAATCAGTTAGTGCAAATGCTGTCGTAAATCATAACGAACGCCTGAACATGTGGAAATCGATCACCGTGTGGAAATCAGGGTCAAAATTCAGGGTGTAGAGACCTTACTCTACTCTAGAAGCACATAGAACAAAATGAAAGTTTTGCCCTCGGATGACCTATTACACAACTTAAAAAACAAAAAACAAAAACAAATTAGTAGAAAATGTCAAGGCTGTATTGAAGCACATTAAACATGACAAGTAATCAGACGGGATCCTCTCTGACCGGATAAACAGCTTTGTTTATTTAGGACAGATATATCCGGTCTGTGTCCATGACGGATGCACACTCTGTAAAACGTCTAGCCTGTGAGACTGTGGGAGTGAGACAGACGTTACGGAGCGACTCGATATGCTGTTAATTCAAGAATGTCTCCTCAGAACTTACCGTCCTAAATAAACCCTTTTTATCTGGAACTTCCCCCACATGCCGCCCTACTGTGTTTGTGTCGCTGTTGGTGAAGACGGACTCGGTATAGAGAAGTGTATGTACAACGATGAATCTATGAATGAACCTCGGGGCATTGTGTAGCGGACAGCGTGACCCTCGGTGAGCTTTTTACTTTATTTTTCTGTTTTGTTTATTATTATTTTTTTTGGTTCTCCAGCTTTGGAGAGAAAGCCCAGTCCAGTCTGTAGGTCCACGGTTCATTAAAGGCAGCCAGCTGCTGAGTTCCTTTTGCTTAAACCGACACCAACTGCTTCTCAAACCATGAAGGAGTTCTGGTTCTTCAGTTTCTCGAGCTCCTTGATTTCTTGTCTCAAGAACAGGATCCTGTTGAAAATGGGGGGAAAATAAAAAGACTGTTTGTTAAGTAGTGCAAATTTGCATGCGGGTGAAATATCGTTCCCTCACTAACACTTTTTACCAAGGAACACTTTCTAAATGATGATTTAAAGCACAAAATGAGTAACATGGTGTGTAAGGATGACACAGTATTGCAGCACAAAGCAACAAATACACTGTTAATATCTTAATAAAAAACAAACTACTAATTACTGGATCTATGGCTTTTTATTTAACAAAAATTATTATTGAATGTTTTTAAAAACATTTTCTCAGTCCTCAGTAAAACCTTCAAGTCAACATACAAGAGAAATCAAATGAAATTACATAACATTTCCTATAACATCACTACACGTGACCGGTGGGTTTATAAACTGAAGTGCGAGGAAAAACAAAGTGAATGTGAACTATTTGCCTACTTGCACACAGAGGAATGATACCTTGGCGTTTAACCCATTCGTGTGGTGAAACACACACACACCAGTGAACACTAGGGGGCAGTGAACACACTTGCCCGGGAAAGGGGGGGCAGCCCCAAACAAAGGCACCTGGGGAGCAGGTGGCGAGTTAGATGCCTTGCTCAAGGGCACCTCAGTCATGTCTTGCCCTGTATGGGGACTGAACCCGGGACCTTCCGGTCACTAGACCGGTTTCTTAACCACTAGGCCAAGGCGGCCCCACTAGTACAGGAGTCTAATACTTGGTAGGTCCCCCACAGGGGCATGGACTCCACAAGCTTGTGGAAATATTTAGTAAAAAAAAAACCAAAAAAAACCTCCATCCTTCGTGCAGAACAGTCCACAAATCTGTATTTTCCCAGGTGTAGGATTCCCCAAACTCTGATTACTGTTCCTCTAAACATAATTTCCTCTAAACATATATACACATTGTCCTGTTGGGGGTTGGGGGTGTAACTCGTCAGAAAGGACGACACACAGCGTTTAACAGTACAAGATGTTTGTAGATGTACCAGGGGTTCCATAAAAAGCCAGCTAAACATAGCCCCCATACCGTTATGGAGCACAGGCACACCTGCACCAGCTTTTCACTATTGTATGTAACACAACATGTTCAAAACAATCCTGTTGGTCTCGTTTCTGTTAATGTTCACAGCATCGTGTACTTTAGTTTACCCCTTGCCTTTACTCGCGCTGTGTGACCAAACCCTACATGGGCTGTAACGTGTATAAAAAGTTGACATGACGGTTACCTTTGCTCTCTCAGCGTAGCCTGGATCTCGCACACTCGCACCAGAGAGCGCAGCTTCTTCAGCTCCACGCAGATCTCAGACATGTTCATGCTGCCCATGTTGTGGACGTCCTCGCGTAACCTCGCCGCCTGAGGGATCAGACACAGAAGGGGACGTGTGAGGACCTGATAGCTGCGAGGCTTCTTTTACAATCAATGTCTCTGTTCTAAAAGACATAGGGAGCATCACCTGCTTCTCCACGTGATCCGAAGGCCAGCTCTGAACGTGTCGGATGAGATTCTCATTGAAGTGCAGTGCTAGTGACGGGCTGAAGGTGGTTGGAGGACACGCGGGCGCGCTGCTATTCACCAGGCACCCGTTCGGCCCTGAACTCAGAGGACCTTGGCTGCTGTCAGGTAAAGGACAGGAAGAAGAGTTTGTGACGCTGATAAATAATAAACGTTTCTATTGGCAACATCTAAATTATGTCTAACTGTATAAATCAACGTGTCTTTAGGTCTGTTCAGATTGGATTCGTTTCAGAGGGGGACGTCTTTCAGAGAAAATAAATAAATAAATATTTCACACTTCTTCACACAGTTTCGTACTACAATACGAAAAAACAGGAGGACCAGTGAGTTTCTACCTTTCTCTGTCACATGATACAGCTGTTTCTATGGAAACCCACACTCATGTGAGGCTGCATCTGTCTGTACAAACTTGTAAATGTGCGTCTGAACAGGACTAAAACGATCGGATGTCCTCGAAGTTCGGTGGGGGGGGGTAAAACTGTCATTTTCTTTGAAGATGTCGGAGAAAAACACAGGCATGGTCACATTCCAGACAGGAATAAAATCACAGAGGACCCCCACGTAAAAGTCAGAATTACACCAGGGCTCCACATAAATCTAATCCCGTCTGAATAGAGCTTTTGATTAGATGAAACCATCATTTAGCCTTAACAGTTATTGCAGCACCAAACACGACCACAAGATGGAGCCATAGTGCAACCAATGATCAGGTCTGTTACTCTGGGCTTCTTTTAGTTTCCTTTCATAACACGTCTATGAAATAAAATAAAAATGGGATGAAAAGAGGTTCAATTTCAGGTGAGGTGGAAAAAGGAAAAAACCAGGATGAAAACATTTATAACGAGGTTAAAGCGAACGCTGGGAAATGAAAGCGAATTCCCTGATGTTTTGTCTGGGTTTCATTTTTGTGTGGAACGCGTCAGGAAGAGATGTAATAAAGAGGAGTTACTTTTGTCTTTGAAGCCGCGGGTCCTCGACCTCTGAAGCTTTGTCTGAGGAGTGCTGGAGCGCTGATTTCACCGCCGCCTCACTGACCTGCAAAGGAAAAAAAACATCCTTTTTGTTTTGGCGTTAAAAACGGAGCATCTGCGTCTGGGTGT
Source organism: Duopalatinus emarginatus (assembly GCA_028565595.1). Lineage (NCBI taxonomy): Eukaryota > Metazoa > Chordata > Actinopteri > Siluriformes > Pimelodidae > Duopalatinus > Duopalatinus emarginatus. The sequence goes on from JAOVVF010000022.1 coordinate 2,179,714, forward strand.
TGGTGTTCTGAATGACGTCAAGATGGATATCTGACGAAGGTAACGGTCTAGAGCTGACCTTTATTTGAGCCGGCAAAGAGCTGGCATTAGGGAGGGGTTTGGAGGCCATGCTGTTCGTCTGAGGCGTGCTCACTCGGGGAGACACGAGACAGGACTTGGGCGACGAGGCATCTGGAGTTACGGATACGGGCGACTGGTTCGGCGGCTGAGCTGCGGGTCAGAAATAACATAACTTTATAAATGTAAATAATTTTGCATTGTATACCAGATTTTCTGACTGTATTTCCCAGACTGTAAGATTCCCGGCATATAGACCTATTCTGCATTAACACCAGCAGGGAAAACAGCTGACAAAGTGTTCATACATCATCCACATTTAATAAGAGCCGCCGATTTATAGCAACAAGAGGCGGAGCGACAATTGCTGTTGTGAAGTGGGAGGGGTGAGCAATGTGAAAAGCTGAAACAGATTATCCTCATGCAGATAAAGTGATGGCACTACGTTGTTCTCTACTGTTTAATGTTACACTTGGTTCGTTAACAGTTAAGTGCACTCAGGTGTGTTAGAGTAGAAAAATCTTCACACTTCAGGACCTGGGTTTTGTACCCCTGCTCAAAGTCAGCACACTAACTAGTGATACTCCCAAGGACGTTCGCTTATATTCTGATGTTAATAGGCGATAATGATGCGATGCTTGCGGACGATTCGCACACGTTCCTATATGATTTGGATAAAAACCTGATAAAACGTTATTAATAATAAACGTTTTTAACGTAACTAATGTAATTAAGATTAACCAATAAAACACTAGAGGGAGTGTGTTATCTTGAATAACATGACGGCTATGATTTGGTTTTAGACACGAGCCGAAGGCGAGTACAATAGATTATCACAGCCGTGATGTTATTCACTATAACACGCGACCTGGAGTGTTCTATTGCTTTTATACAACAGTTTTACAGCCTGAATGTGCTTTAATACTGACAAAACCCTCTGCCAAAAAGTAGTTCCACAATGAATGAGTTGTTGCTAAGCAACAGTAAAAATGGCAACATCATTTGTTACTTAGCAGGTTAGTGTGAAAAAGCTAGAACGCTTTTCAACCAATCAGATTGTGTGGTCTTTGTGACAAGCAAAGAATGCTTTAACGGCTTAAGCTGGGAGCAATATATTATATATGGCCAAAAGTTTGTGGACACCTGACCATCAGACCTGTATGAAATTGCCACAAAGTTTGAAGTACATGACTTTATATAATATTACAGTGGCGGAAGCCTGGTCTAGAATGACAACGCGTCCTTGCAGGTCTGCACAAAGCCCTGACCCTCAACCTTACAGACCACCATCCTAGACGTCCTCACCTAATACGAGAGCCTGATCTCACAAAAGCTTGAGTAATCCCTACAAAAAGCCTTGCAGCTGTCTGTCCATTTATATAGTTTTTAACTCAAGCTGAAGACATTCAGTTCAGTTACATATACTGCTTATTTTTTCTATTCCAGGATGAAACGATGGTGTGATCTGCTGTGTGTGCCGCTGATCCAAAACCGATCCTTTATTCAGCCTTTTTGCACTACGGTGTATCACTGTGTGTCTTGTTTGTTATTAAAACCCTGAAGAAACCGCAAAGGCGGGCGTTTTTACCTTGTGTGGACAACTGAGCGGCTTGGGAAAGCAGAGCAGTGATGTTGAAAGCAGACGGTCCAGCAGTGAGAAGTTTATGAAGCATAGACTGTAAGGAAGCTTGGGTGACAGCAGCTGTGAGGACTTGGAGAAGGGGGAAAAAAAAAAAAACACACACAAAGAGAGAGAAACACACACACACACACACACAGTGTCAAAGCAAGGTTACACACTGAAAGCCATTGCACAAAGACAAGGTTGGGCTTAAATGTTTAAACATTTCACACAACCATATGTAAATCTTCACTAATTAAATAATCAGCACATGAGATAATTCTCCCCTTATATTATGTTCGAGTGAAAAGTCTCTATACCTCCATATTCAACTCATACATGCAGTTAA
>JAOVVF010000022.1:2218860-2231546 GCA_028565595.1 Duopalatinus emarginatus
TTTATCATCCTGAGTATTTATCATCCTGAATATTTATCATCCTGAGTATTTATCAACCTGAGTATTTATAACACTGAGTATTTATAACACTGAGTATTTATCATTCTGAGTATTTATAACTCTTTAAATATAAAGAGTATTTAATGCCCTAATTATTTATTGTCCTTAATATTTATAACCCTTATTATTTATTGTCCTCAGTATTTATAACCCTGAGTATTTATTGTCATGAGTATTTATTTCTCTGAGTATTTATTGTCCTGGGTGTTTATTAATCTGAATATTTATTATCCTGAGAATTTACATCCCGGGTATTTATTGTCCCGAGTATTTATAACCCTAAATATTTATTATGCTGAGTATTTATTATCCTGAGTATTTAACAATTCAAGTATTTATTTTCCTGAATATTCATAACCCTTAATAGTTATTGTCCTAGTTATTAACAATCCTGAGTATTTATTAACCGATAAATATTTGTCATCAGTATTTATCATCCTGAATATTTATTGCGATTAGTGTTCTTATTGAGTATAATATTACCCCAAGTACTTTAACATCCAGAGTATTTATCATTCTCAGTATTTATTTCCCTGATTATTTCTGGTCCCCAGTATTTAGCATCATTAACAGCCTCGTCTAACATTCATACTCTGCCCTGGTTGACTGGCTGTCAGTTAGTCCCTTGTCGAAGTCACTCAGATCCCAAACTTGCCCATTTTTCCTTCTTCCAACACTTAAATTTTGAGAATTGAGTGACCTCAGAACACCTTCAGGGGTCTTGTGGAGTCCATGCTCCGATGGATAAGAGCTGTTTCGGCAGGTCATGTTAATAGTCCCGTGTATTTATTGTGTATTTTTCGCCTGTATTTGGTGCTTGTAGCTTGCGTTGGAGCTCAGTGTGGCTTCGCAATAACAGAGCCAGTTATCATCAGAGGCCCTTTTCCCTCCGAAAGCCTGTTTATGTCACCACAGTTTGGACAAGCGTTTATTTTCAGAGCTCGTCTAGCTGTTGACATGTGTGTGAGGGCTTAACCTAAACACTTGTGGTTGAGGAGACCATGTTCGTAACGGTGGCCCGTTGGCAGCTCTGCCGGGGGAAGTCCACAAAGTCGGCACAGTCTTCTTCCACAGACGCATGGCGAAGCGGCTCGGTGTTAAGTGCGTGTGAGCTGAACTGAAGTGAGGTCATGATAATGGATCGAGAATTCAAGCACAACATTCTGTAACGTGTTTAATTAATCAAACCCCAGCATGATTCATCACGATCCGCTAGGTTCCTTCTAACGTGCCTTAAAAGACGCGTGTCAAATATTTTACACGTTATGTCAACAAGTTGAAGGATTTAAACAACAGTTTTCTTGTCTGAACTCAAAACTTCAGGCCCAGTATTTCCTTCATTAGTTTTTCTCTCCGGGTTCGCTTTTCTGCCTCACCGCAGTGTTTGGCTTTCTCTACTCACCCTAAATGATTTCAGCACAAACACAGACTTCGATTCAATCCAAAACGCTCGAATCCATTCTGTCAGAACATCTGGGACAATGTAAGCTTTTAATTCATGTTAACTCGTGCATTATGGCAGTTATTAATAATGTGAAGAACATGCCAGTAAATCTAATTACTCCGCCTGTAAAACGCTCAACGTTAGTTGATGTTGAGGCGAAATATGACATCTTAGGAAAAATATCTAAAACACTGGCAGAGTTATAATATTTCTCTTTATTAGATTTTTTTATTAAAGTAAAAAAAAGTAAAGCGCCTGTTTCCAGACATTTTCTTACACATTTCAAGCTTGATTTTTTTATTTATTTATTATTTATCAATTTATAATTTTTTTCCTTTTGTTTGTTTGTTTTTCGCATACTATATACGTTTGTTTATTTAATTATTGTATGTATTTTTTTGTGTATTTTTATGTAATCTGCCAACAAAATAAACCACATGTAAACTTAAGCTTTAGTATTATGCCTATAAATAAACAGGGCAGCTGTAGCCTAGTGGTTCAGGACCCAGGTTCGGTCCCCGCATGGAGCAAGACACGACTTTGGTGCCCTTGAGCAAGTCATCTAACTTCCCCTAACTGTGTCCCAGGTGCCATGGTTTGGGGCTGCCCCCTCTCTTTGGGCAAGTGTGTTCACTGCCCTTTAGTGTTCACTGGTGTGTGTTTCACTGCACACATTCCTTCACGTTAAATAGGCAATGTGTATATGTGTATAATGTATATAACACCTCTGAAGGTGTTCTGTGGACATTAGCAACAGATCCTAACAGACTAACCTTCCCACACTTGAGTGAGCCTTGGATGTCAACGATCCTGTCGTAAGTTCACTAATTGTCCTTCCTTGGACCATTTTTGGTAGGTATTAACCGGTGTATACCAGGGCACACCCTACAGGACCTGATGCTCTGACCCATTCATCTCAACATCACAATTTGGTTCTTGTCAAAATCACTCAGGTCAAATTAAAAGCTGCTAGTTTTAAAGTTAGCTAGCTTACTAGCAGACATGGCTACTAGCTTTGATCCTAATTGTTATTTTAACGTTAGCGTTCGCTTATTAGCGGATGTAGCTTCTGATGTTTACTGGTTTTTAAACATACAGTGTAAAAACATGTCAATATTAATTATATTAAGATTAATATAATATAATGTTAATTTAACATAAAAAATAATAAACATAATAATATAATAAGGAAACGATAATAATATTTTTAAAGATATCCGAACTAAGATAAAGATGTCTGGTCCACATTTTTCTTCAAATTTGGCCTCGAACCTTCAATTGCTTAGTTACTATTAATCATTTCCTTATACAATCTATGATATACTGTAATTTCAACACTATAAAACATATCAGGTTATTAAACCATTCTTCTAATGTTGTTTACATGATGTTATACAGCAGAATATGCAGAGAGAGATTTTATTTTCACTTTTATCAGATCTTTGTTATCAGTCTAGTATATAGCATCATTCACTGTTATTACCCATTACAGTACTTTCTATATTCCAGGGAGCCACCATTAAACGTGACGAGTCGACTGGAGCCATCATGGTAGCACGTATTATGAAAGGAGGAGCTGCAGACAGAAGCGGTGAGAATGGATACCTACATTAATTTACTGTTAGAATAACATTTAGGAAATGAGATGAAGATCATGTCCAAGGAAATAACATGTAAGTGAATGTTTCCAAAGAAATAAAACAGAAACTTTAACAATGTGAGGCAGCTGTAACGATGTGGGGCAGCCGTGAGCTTGTGTGGGGCAGTCGTGAGCCTGTGTGGGGCAGTCGTGAGCCTGTGTGGGGCAGCCGTGAGCTTGTGTGGGGCAGTCGTGAGCCTGTGTGGGGCAGCCGAGAGCTTGTGTGGGGCAGCCGTGAGCTTGTGTGGGGCAGTCATGAGCCTGTGTGGGGCAATCGTGAGCCTGTGTGGGGCAGCCATGGGTTTGTGGTTAAGGAACCAGCCTCTCACCGGTTCAATGCCCACTACTGCCACGACACGACTGAAGTTCATCTTGAGAAAGGCCTCTAAACCTTCAGCTGCTCCTTGGGTACCGTGGATAGGGTTGCCCACCTCTCCGGGCAACTGTCTTTACTGCCCCCTAGTGTGTGCGCTAACTGGTGTGTGTGTTTTACTGCACGGATGAGATGAATGCGGAGGCCAAATTCCTCTGTGTGGTCAAATATTTTAATATGTTAAGCTGAGCATATTACGGTCGTCAATACACTCCCTAGAAGCCCCGGCACATCACATGACCAGCCACAGTTCCCTGATCCTGTCCCCCTGCATCTCGTTTGCTGTATTTCATTTCTGGTACGTAGATCTTAACCCTCGTTACTGTTTATATTGCAGTTATCACGATAAATGTCTCCGCACTTTGTGTCCACCTTGACCATCACTGAGAGTATCATCATCTTTAGCCTGAGGGTATTGTAGTAAATAAATAGAATATAAAATATCAAAAGTGTTGAATAGCTGCTGAAATAAAGTATAAATGTATGTTTCACATTGGTGAACTACGATGTCTCTGTGAACAGTAGTGTAGGCAAAAATATACACATATAAGGTGACGTTGTAATGTAAACTTGTCATCGGCTTGTCCCCTTGTCGCTTCAGGTCTTATCCGTGAAGGTGACGAGCTCCGGGAGGTAAACGGCGTTCCACTGGAAGACAGGAACCCAGAGGAGATCATCCCCATCCTGGTACACGGCTTTATACTTCACTGTACATATGTTTCTGCTTGCTCCTTTGACCCACATCTCTGTTTTCTATTTATTTCCTTGTGGGATTCGTTGCATGACTCCAATCTGCACTTTGTAAGCTTTTATTGGAACAGGATCTCACTTTCACGTCTTCCAGGCGCAGTCGGACGGGGCCGTAACCTTCAAAGTGATCCCAGGCACCGGAGACGAGCTGGAAGACGATGACACCGAGGTAATACGCATCCCGCCGTCGGAATTCCAGCATTCAGAAGGCGCGGCTTTCTGAGATTCAATTTGCAACACGGAGTAATAGAAACCAAATGGAACTTGTGGGGATTCGTGTAACATAAAAGAGTCGTTTGTGGGATCTTCTAGGTCTTCGTCAGGGCGATGTTTGACTACCATCCGAAACAGGACCCCGCTATTCCGTGTAAAGATGCAGGGTTGGCATTCCAGAGGGGAGACGTGCTGCAGATCGTGAGTCAGGATAATGATACTTGGTGGCAGGCGAGGCCGATTGGTGATGCCAAGCCTCGAGCTGGGCTGATCCCTTCCAGGCAGCTTCAGGAGAGGTAATGACATAAAGTTAGTACTCTCATTTTATTAATTCATTTATTAATACATCATCAAGATTTATCATCAAGCCTTTTATCTGGCACCGGTTTCAGGGTCTATCCCGAGAACACCAGGACACCGTTCACGCTCCCTGTTATTAGCACCTAGGGCCAATTTAGTGTAGCCAGTACATCTGGAATGTTTTTGGGAGGCTGGAGGAAACTGGAAAACCTATAGAACAGGAAACCCAAGGATAATATACAAAACTCTGCACAAACACTAAGTCAGACTCAGGATCGAGCCAGGGGCCCTGCTAGGTTTCAAAAAGAACTAATTCATGCTAGCAAATATTGCTATTGTTTTATATCGTACATTGTGATACTTCAAATTGATGTTAGTGCCCTGGGAACATGGGACCCTGGGTTAGGACCCTGGGAACTATTAGACTGGCATCATAGAACACTGGAAACATGTGACCCTGGGTTAGGGTTATGCCCCTGAGAACACAGAACCCTGGGTCATGCTTAAGACACTTGAAATTTAGGACCCTGAGAGCATAGAACCCTGGGTAAGGCTAAGAATGCTACAATATTAGGAGACTGGGAACATAGAATCCTAGGAACAAAGGACCATGGATTGGGGTTAGGACCCTGGGAATATAGGACTCTGGGTTAGGACCCTTGGAATATAGGATGCTGGGCTAGGGTTAGATTCCTGGGAATATAAGATGCTGGGCTAGGGTTAGGACCCTGGGAACGTAGAACCCTGGGTTAGAGTTAGAACCCTGGATTAGGGTTAGGACCCTGGGAACATAGAACCCTGAGAACATAGGACCCTGGGTTAGGACCCTGGGAACTATCAGACTGGCAGCATAGAACACTGGAAATGTGTGACCCTGGGTTAGGGTTATGCCCCGGAAAACACAAAACCCTAGGTCATGCTTAATACACTTGAAATTTAGGACCCTGAGAGCATAGAACCCTGGGGACAAAGAACCCTGGGTAAGGCTAAGAACGCTACAAAATTAGAAGACTGGGAACATAGAATCCTAGGAACAAAGGACCATGGATTAGGGTTAGGACCCTGGGAATATAGGACGATGGGCTAGGGTTAGGACCCTTGGAATTTAGAACCCTGGGTTAGAGTTAGGACCCTGGATTAGGGTTAGGACCCTGGGAACATAGAACCCTGGAGTAGAGTTAGGACCCTGGGAACATAGGGAACCTGGGTTAGGGTTAGGACCCTGGATTAGGGTTAGGACCCTAGGAACATAGGACCCTGGGTTAGGACCCTGTATAAGAGATAGGACTATTTAAGGCCATGGGTTACAGTTAGGACCCTGGGAACTTAGAACCCTGGGTAGGGTTAGGACCCTGGGAACATAGGACGCTGGGATAGGGTAAAGACCCTGGGTAAGAGTTAGGACCCTGGGAACATATAACAATGAATTAGGGTTAGGGCCCTGGGAGCATAGGACCCTAGGATAGGGTTAGGACCCTGGGAACATAAGACCTTGGGATAGGGTTAGGACCCTGGGAACATAGGACTCTAGGATAGGGTTAGGGGTTAAGTTAGGATCCTTGGAACTTCCTTGGAAGACTGAATTAGGGTAAGGACCCTGGGAACATAGGACCCTGCAATAGGGTTAGGATTTTGTGAACTTAGGACCCTGAGATAGAATTAGGACCCTGTCCCTAGTGAATTTGTCAACTGGGCTAAATGTTACTTGGCTTTTTTAATCAAACGGTGTAATTTAGATGCTAACCTGCTAGCCTTTCTTTACAATTCTGCCTGTCTTACTTGCCTTATGAAAATGCAGTGAAACACACACATATCACATATTATCCTGAGAAGAACAGATACTACACATGATACTACACAGCGAAAAGACTGAGAAGCGATATGTACTGGTTTCAATGTTTCACTCTTACTTAATGTCAGCTAGCTAAAACTTTGTAACTAACTTGATTTATATTCAGATGATTTTCATGAAATTTGCTGAAATATGTAACTATTGACGCACTCGTCCTGGAAAACACATGTACTCTGGATTGCTGATGCTATGTCAAGTATGAGTCCAGAGCTCCAGTTCCAGGAGAACCCGATCTTAATCTGATCCCAATCTCTGCTCCTCTCATCACCAGATGAGACATGGTCAGGGGCTGAACACAAGCACGAACGCTCACACAAAAAGAAAAAAAAACACACAACAGAAAGTCTCGTGAGACCCACAAATGCATCTTCATGCACATTTTCAGAGCTTCATCCATTATATCCCGACAGGCCCGAACCGGCCAACAAACACGATGGCAATTTCTCAGGTCGGAATTCTTCTCTGGTTCACTATTCACGCGTCCGTCCAAACGGGTTCATCACACAAAGTAATGGCACCGTTGCCGACGTACTCTGGACACACTCTAACAGAGTTGATGGAAAATCAAGGCCGTGATGTGCATCACAGATCTGAGCAGCGGTGACTTGCCAGAGATCGATGCTGTGATGAGAGCAGGAGAATTTCACCTGAATCTAATGCAGATCTCATCTAATCTCAGGATTAAATGCAGAACATCACGTTACACAGACTGACGGGATCATGAATCTGATCTGGTCTGGCTGTAAATGTCATATTTTCAGACAATTTTCTCTGATCACTCTCTCTCTCTCTCTCTCTGTCTGAAGGAGAGTGGTATTACAGAGGCCTGAGGTGATGTTTCAGAAGTCGAGAACGCTGATGATAAATGATGGTGAGTTCAGGCTGTAATAATAACCACACAGATGGAGCACTGTTGCTCGTTTTCCATTGTAATTACAATAAAATTGACTTGATGTAGCTTTAATTCATTTATGTTTTAATGTTTATATAAACTTTATTTATATACAGTTTGTACAAGAAACATTAAACAGTAATTTGACTGATAAATTGAGTGAAAAAAAATAGAAAAATAGTTTCTTTTGATATCTGCAGGTTCTCCAATATGACTTTTTGTGTAACAAAACAAATACAAACAACCAACAAATAAATCTATTCATTTAATTGTTTTATATTTTATAGATTAACATTTTGAAATTTATGGTAGAATTTAATTATTCTTTTTATTAAATAGCAAAATATGATGTAGAAAACAGATGTGTGAAACCCAGTGACACAATAATATATATATATTATATATATATATATATGTGTGTGTGTGTGTGTGTGTGTGTGTGTGTGTGTGTGTGTGTGTGTACATTTATAATTATCATGTAATTATTATCATGTAAATATATATATACATGCATTTATCACTATATCACTATTTGTGTAGATAGATAGATAGATAGATAGATAGATAGATAGATAGAATAGACAGATAGACAGACAGATAGACAGACAGATATAGAAAGACAGACAGGTAGACAGACAGAAGAATATAATTCCAGATAAAAATCACATTTTTAATAGTTTTATATGAAGATTAGTTAATTAAAAGATATACAAGAAGCTAAATTAATACTTAAATATAACAAAATGTTTTTGTTTTTTTTCATGTGTTTTTTATATAAATAAAATCAATAAGCAGTAAAGATTAATTTTTTAAAGATTAAAGATTTTTTTTTTACATTAGTTTGTCACGTCATTGCTCTATGAGATGAGTATCACTCAAAACACATAAAAAAATTCCTCCCAATTCCAAAAGTATTTAACTGTGTGTGTTAGCTGAGTGTGTGAGATACGGGCTGAGAGACAGACACGTGTGTGTGATTGTGCGATTGTGTGTGAGCCAGGACTCTCCTGATTGAATGAATAAACCCCACAGAGTCTGAGGAAATGCTGTAAATCCCAGCGGCTCTGCTGGACACATTAGGTGTTTTACTGCGTGTGAACAACGCATCTCTGCCGAGAGCTCAGTAAGATGTGCACTCAGAGGCCGTGAGGATTAGAGTTACATCGCAAAAGACCTCGCCGTTCACGGCAGTCTGAGTCGGTCGTTTAAAGCTAAAGACTTCTGCATGGATTCACTTAAGAGACGTTTAGAGGGAGAGTGAATTCCCAGGCTGCAGCAGGCTTGTGTTAATGGTTGACAGATGGGTTGTTGCTGTGATAGTGCTTATACATATAAATATACATTAATACTCTCTCTCTCTCTCTCTCTCTCTCTCTCTCTCTCTCAATCCTCCTTTCATACCATGTCAGCCTCTCTGTTGATATTATCCCACAGAATTATAAATTTTGATTGGACCAAATAAGCTTCAATAGCACATTTATACAATGTTAACATTATAGTTCTAATACATTATCATTTTTATAGTCAAGTTGGATTAAAAAAAACATCACTAATATGATGACGCTTTCAGCTTTTCAGCTTTCAGAGACTCTTATTTTATTAGAATTTATGTTGAACGAACAACTTTATAACTGCTATTACATGAGTAAGAACTTGTTTAAACTTCCACTGATATTGTTCCACTTAACAGAGAGACAGACAGACAGACAGACAGAGAGAGAGAGAGAGAGAGAGAGAGACAGACAGACAGACAGACAGACCGATGAATAGATGCACTTCATGTGATTATACTTGATATAGGGATATAATTATTTTAACATTCAAAATTTTATATAAATGATATTTTATGACATAAATATTATATGACATTATTATTATGTAAAAATTGTACATAGATGTATACATAAATACATAAATAAATAAAAGAACAAATAGGTAAGTAAATGAATAGATAGTAGATAGTAGACAGACAGATAGAATATTATGTTAGAATTGTAGATAAATAGATAAATACATACAGAGATAAATAAACAAACAAATGAACAAACAAATAAATAAATAAATAGTGGAAGGTCTACATAAACAAATGCAGAATGAGTAAAAAAAAAGAATGAGAACTTATGAACAATTAATTATAAGTTATACTTGTTTAGGGCAAAATAACATTTTAATATCTGCTTGATATCAATTTATTATTTACTTGATACAGCAATAGGCCTACGATTGAATTTTTTTTGCATAATAATTAAAATATAAATTGTAACTATTTGTCCAAATATAATAATTAATTCACTATATATTATTGTAATAATTAACTGGTTGTATATTTTATAATACAATTATTTTTATTAGTTAGCTAATTTGGTTTAATTAGCTGACTGGTTAGCTTTACTAGCATGACTACTGAATGTTAGCATGACTCCTGATTGTCAGCGTGACTGCTGATTATTAGCATGACTCCTGATTATTAGCAAGACTCCTGATTGTTAGCATGATTATTAGCATGACTCCTGCTTTTTAGCGTTTCTCCTTATTGTTAACTTGACTGCTGATTATTAGCATGACAATTAGCATGACTCCTGATTGTTAGTATGATTATTAGCATGACTCCTGATTGTTAGCATGTTTATTAGCATGACTCCTGCTTCTTAGCGTGTCTCCTTATTGTTAGCATGACTCCAGATTGTCAGCATGATCTCTAAAGTATTAACAGTTAGTTAGCGTTGTACCTTATAACCCACAATTGCTATATACACATGAAAAACCCAGAGAAAGAACATTTCCCGAGTTCCCATGACTATAGGTTTGTTTATCGACGCTATCTGTCAAAGAAATAAAAAGAAGCAGCCACCTCATCAATCAATCCCCACTGTGTAATCATTCTGCCAGTGATGGCATTATGACATCCTATATTTGGAACATGACAGAGAGCAAACACAGGCATAACACAGCGAGAACACAGCCAAACACCTCTCAACAAGGCTGCTCTGTCATTTCCTGACCCTCTTGGATGTAAACATCGTAATGATAGACGGCCTCGTGAGGGATGCTCGCTTTAAAGAGGGGGAGAGAGAGAGAGAGAGAGAGAGAAAGAGAGAGAGAGAGATTATTTTAGATGAGGAGGAAGAACATGGTTTTATGTCACGGAATGAGAAGGCTTACTGGAAGGCCAGAGCTCATGGTGTGTGGGCTTTGGTCAGGGCGAGGAGTCAACATTCAAACCCATCCTACTGTAATGAAGTGGCTCTGGTGGCTTGTTGGAAATAACCGGTTTGCTTCAACTCATCTTACTTCACCTGGAGTTCAGTAAAACGTTGCACTGTTTACAGGGCGGATACAGCGGAGAGGTTCAGTCCCAACATCTGGCATCTACATGACCTTCTGTTTTGTATGTATGTGTGACCTGGGATTATCTTGCTTTACCAGCAGCTCTGACACCCATTCTGGCTCCGGGATTTTTATTAATGCTCTTGATGTAATATGTTGTCATTTTGGATTCTCTGAATCCAATCGGCTGCATCACACAGGCCTTGTCTATGTGCTGCACGTGTTACTGGAGGCTTGCCCTACAGAGCAGATGTGGGTAATTCTGGACTCAGTCTTTCTTCAAAACGTTCCCCCTATGTCCATGCTGCTGAGTGCTTGCACTGACTCTAGTGTTTTTGTGTGTACTGCACCTTGCATAGGTGTAGCGTAAATTTCTAAGGGTGTGCACAGCCGACACACCAGATGCAACCTTTGTCATGCGTACAAGGCCATCATTGCTTCGTGATGGTTGGCCGCACAAAAGAGTCAGCCGTTCGCCGTATCAACCTAACATGCAAGTCTTTGGGCTGTTGGAGGAAACCGGAGTACCCAGAGGTAACCCATGCAAGCACGCGGAGAACAAGCAAACTCCACATAGAATGCCCAGGACTGGGAATCGAACCCGGATCATCTTGCTGTAACCACTATATCACCATATTGCCCCATTTTTCATACTATACATTATATAGTAGTAATGACTGCACCACATATATATGTGGACAAAAGTGTTGTCACACCAACACATTACACCAGCAGAAAGTTTTTTGGCATCCATTTTTATATCCATAGGCATTATTATACAGATGCCCCCTCCACTTTACAGCTGTAACAGTGTCCACTCTTCTGGGAAGTCTTTCTACAGGATTTCGGAGTGTGTCTATGGGAATTATTGCCCATTCATTTAAAAGAGCAATTTTGAGGTCAGACACTGATGTTGGATGACACAATCTCAATTCATTCCAAAGGTGTTTCATGGGGTTAAAGTCAGTGCTCCGTGTGAACCAGTCAAGTTATTCTACACCAAACTCACCCAGTCATGCCGTTAGGGACCTTGCTTTATACCCTGAGCCACAGTCATGCCACAACAAAAAAAGGGCCTTTCCCAAACTGTTCCCGCAAAGTTGGAAACACATAATTGTCCGAATGTCTTGATGTGATGAGGCATTATGATTTCCCTTGATTGCAACTAAGTGGCCTAGGACAACCCTATATCAATTATACATCCTCCACTAAACTGTACAGTTGCCACAGTGCAGTCAGACAGGTCACATTCTCCTGGCATTTGCCAAACTCAGACTCATCTATCAGACTGCCGGATTCAGGAGCATGATTGCTCCAGAGTCCAGTGGTGGCATGCTGGTGCCACTTGGTAATACGCTCGTTGATGTAAGGCTTGCGTGCAGCTGCTCAGCGCTGGAAACCCATGCCATAAAGCTTCTGGTGCACAGTTTTTGTTCTGATGTTAATGCCAGACGAGGTTTGGAGCTCTGCAGTTATTGAATCAGAAGAGCGCTGGCAAGTTTTACACAGTTTGTGCATCAGCACTTCGTGGCTGAGCTGCTGTGGTTCCTAATCCCTTCCACTTTTAAACAATACCACTCACAGTAGATCATGGAATATCTAGGAGGAAACTGACTTGTAATTGTGGAATACTATTACAGTACCACGCTCGAATTCAGTCAGGACGACCCATAATTTCAGAAATGTTTCTACAGACAACCTGAATAATTTTTTTTGTGCCTGGTTTTAGAAAATGAAATGAAAGTGAACTGTTTTGCCTTACTGTGTTTGCACACAGAGGAATGTGACCTCCGCATTTAACCCATCCGTGCAGTAAAACACACACACCAGTGAACA
>JAOVVF010000022.1:2231646-2244719 GCA_028565595.1 Duopalatinus emarginatus
GCCTGGGGAGCAGTTAGGGGAGTTAGGTGCCTTGCTCAAGGGCACCTCAGTTGTGTCTTGCCCTGGGTGGGGATCAAACCGGCGACCTTCCGGTCACGAGACCGGTTCTCTACCCACTAGGCCACGGCTGCCCCAAAGAGAAATTGTGTGTATGTGTGTGTGTGTAAGTGTATATGTGTGTGTATATGTGTGTGTATATGTCTGTGTGTGTATGTGTGTGTATGTATGCATGTACAACAGATTCTCTGTACATCCTTTGTGTATTTACTTTTCATTGTGTTTTCATTTAAATATTTATTTAGTTTTCTCTATCTATCTGTCTGTTTATCTGACTTTCTGTCTGTCTGTCTGTCTGCCTGTCTGTGTGTCTGTCTATCTATCTATCTGTCTGTCTGTCTGTCTGTTTATCTATCTGTCTGGCTGTCTACTGTCTATCTATCTATCTATCTATCTATCTATCTATCTGTCTTTCTGTCTGTTTATCTATCTCTCTGTCTGTCTGTCTGTCTGTCTACCTGCCTACCTGCCTGCCTGCCTGCCTGTCTGTCTGTCTGTCCCTGTTAATGAGTTAGTTATTCTGTAATAAGGTGTAATTTAATTTATTCTTAATTATTTGGACGTTTTTTTAAATGTTAGTCAATACAAAGTCAGTGAAACTACATCACTTCATACATAACGTTCCTCCATGCTTCACTGTGTATGTGTTATGTGAACTCTGTAATAACATGTTATTCATTATTTAATAAATGAATGTCTGATTCTTGTATAACTGCTCAGGAACTCTGTTTTCTTACTCATGCTGAACAGACGATGAAGAAGGTAATCTTTCATTCTTTTGGCTTCGAGTCACGGATCATTTGCTCACCTCTAATTTTCCACTATTTCATCACATAAAAAAAAACATAGCCATTTCCACTCTTCTGGGTTTGTGCAAATGCTTTACATTTCATAGGAAATGGTTTTAAATGGGGTTGATTGCAGGGAATTATTGTATAATACAAATTATAAGAGGACGAAATAAAAATTAAGGAATAATAAGAATACTAATAATACTGAATTATTTGTATGAATTATTACTATATTTATTACTATATTACTATATTTACAATATTTAACTACTGAACAATGAAAGGTGCACTGGGGAATTTTGATGTTACAGCACTTTCTTAATATTTGGTGAAGTTTTTCCTTCTATTTTATTACCACATTTTGTATACAGAGAAGGAAAACACAAGGAGGCGTTGTTTTTTTTCTGCAAAATTCCCGCTGAGAACTTAGACAGCTTGCACTGATGTGTAGCTTTGACTTATTACCTAACAGAAAGAATGCACTGGCTTAGATTGTAAGTATATAAACAGCTAGCGTTAGCTAACTTGCTCAGCTCGTTAGATCTACTTTTACGTCTTCAGTGTGTAAAAATAAATGTAAAAAATAAAGGATCTCTAAATGGAGTTAACTGTAATTGCAGGAAGTGGAAAGGATAATTCCTGTTCTGTAGCTAGCATGATATTGGATACAGCGTTTTATATATATAATGGTTTATTAGTGGTGGCTCACTACAGTATCAACACTGACCACCTTTGTATTGTAAAAAAGTAAAAAATAGAGAAACATACAGCTTATTAATTTTTTATTAACTTTTATGTAAGAGTGCAACATATTTCCAGTTGTCGCTTTTTACCCCACACGTTCATTGGCCATATTTTGCTCAGTCGAACATGGTCTTTGTTCTCTCTTCCATGGGCAGCCTGGGGCCTGTGGAGCTTAAAGACCAAGCATTGTGACCAGAAGCTCATTGGTTCAAACTGCACAGCCAAACAAGACACAAGGTCAAGACTGAAGTGAACTGCTCCCCAGGCCCTATAGATAGGGGCTGCCCCCTGCTGCACATGTGCTCACTGCCCCTAGTGTGTGTTTCACTGTACGGATGGTTTAAATGTACACAGATGTACCAGGGGTTATTACTTACATACAGTGCAATCTGTCTTGTCTCTCCTTAGAAGAAGATCCAGATTATCTGGCCATACACGGAATCCATATCGGTAAGGAACCTATTTCTTTCTTTACTCTTTAATCACATCTTTTTACACTCTCATAAACCTAAAATCCCACCTAGAACCTGAAGACGTTTTTTTTTTTTTACTGGTGCGCTAAAATGCTACAACAGAGCTTCTTAATGCTGCTTAATCTCCCCCATGGCACAAATCCATCTCATGATACATTTGTCCTTTCAAAGCTGCTCGGATAGCCTCATTAGTTCTTGATTTATGTCGATCTGGTTTGAGTATTCATGTTAATTTGGAGGTCTTTAATAGCTCCAGACTGGGTTCTTTGCTCTGGTCCATTGGTGATAAAGAGCCTCGGTGAGCAGGAGCAGGGCGAGTGGAGCGAATCAGCCAGGCGATGCTATGAGTAAAGCAGAGCCTCTCTCTCTCTCTCTCTTTCTCTCTCTCTCTCTCTCCCTTTTTTATTTTTTGCTCGCTCACTGGCGAAACATCAGCTTGTCCACAGCAAATCTCAGACACAGACGTGATGGCCAAGCTAGCATCAATCCCACTGCGACCCCTTCAAGAAAACATGCTTAAGGCATTACTACGTGGCCGGCTTGTGACGGGCTCATTTCGGAGTAGGCCAAAAAGCTGTGATTTATCGCAGCCATGGTTTAGGAACTACGTGATGGAAAACTTGGAGTATCTGACGCGAACAGAGAGCTCTTGGTAGCGACATTCTTCTATAAATCTGCCTTTCAAGCGCACAAGCCCTGTTTACAGCCACCAGCCCCGGCGCAATCAGATCTGACCCGGAGCGTTGCAGGGAAAGCGTAAGGTCAGGGAAAAGGGGTGGGTGGGATATTTAAGTGATCGAGACCTGGAAAAGGTATCAGCATTAGGTCCAGACATGGAAAACATTCTTAAAAAAAAAAAAAAAAAAAAGAGGCAGTATTTACAAACCAGATTATTTAATCAGTATGCAGTCTAGCAGGAGCCAAGACACTAATGCACGCTTCAGCAGTCCAGATTTCCAGCTTTTCTATTTCTCCAGATCCGCTGGATGCTTTTAGTGTCAGGTAGCCGCAGCATGTGTGCATTAGTGTGCAGAGTCTGGTTAAAAGACAACCCAAAGGGCTTCATTCACCAGATAATGGCTTTACCATACTGGCTGATGCAATCGATAAGTTATGGTCACTCGCTCGTTTTTATCGCATGCCATTGACAGATGAAGCATTACGTGGACGTGGAATTAAGACGTATCATTTCATTACATTTCGGGGGTATTTTTCTGTATTTTAGCCAACCAGACCGGATTCCGCAGGATGGGATGTGGTGTCTGTCTGCTTGGGTTCTTTAGTTTCTTTAGTGCTGGGTTAAAACTCGATGTTGGTGATGTAATAGATCTCAGCTGCCAAGCTGAAGGTAGACAAGGGTAGCAGGAGCGTCTCAGATCTGCCGAGTCGGTGCGTTGAGGTTTACAAGACAGATCTGTTTTTGTTTCTGGTTCAGGTTTTTGTGCAGAGGGATCTGGAGACTCTTTTTTACCAGGGGTGAATCTCTATCTTTTCAACAATATGGTACAATAAACATAAACAGCCACATACACTTAAATATGATTCGGTTCAGCACTGATTTGATTCAATCTCTGTACAATATAAATCATTTGTAGAGTCATCATGATACAACATGTTAGATTATACACAAACAAGTCCTGATTCGATGAGTCAAAGTCAAGTCATGATTCATTTTGGCACCAATACACAACGTAAACCTTTCAATACAATTCAGTACGATTCAGTTTGCTGCTGAAATGATTCGTTTATTTGATGTGAATCTCACATTTCAGTATTATTATGAATCTCCACCATTTCCAAAGTCTACAAGGCCGAGATGGATCACTCTCATCCCGGCTCTCTGGAGCACATACTGGTTTTTAAATTCAGTATAAACACTAATGTAGCAGGAAGACATGAGTTTTGTGTTTCAGAGCTAAATTACACGTTTTAACAACTTCAGGAAACATTTGCACTCCATTACAACTCAGTTTTATTGCTTTATTTCTGTTTAATACTGTTATTCCAAAATAATCCATTATTCCTTATTAGTCTGTAACACTGTTGTTGTCTCCGACACCGTAATTCACCACTTTAACCATCACAGCTTCTTTATGTGAATCAGACGACTGTCCTGTTTATTTATTTATTTATTTACTTATCTATTTATCCTTCTGCAATAACACTTTCACTTTCTAAGTATTTTATTATAAAATTATAAAATCTTATAAAGTAATTTTATTTACTTATATTTTTGAACAGTTTTATTTTGTTTTGTTTCAGTTTAAGTAGTTTTATTATATTTAATATTTTTTAATCTATTATATCTTATCATTTCTATGTGTTTCTGTTTTATTTTGTTATATATATATTTGTTTTGTTATATATACTTTATATATATATGTGTGTGTGTGTGTGTGTTCTTTTTATATTTTTATTTATATTTTATTTTTTTATTTAAGTTGTCTTTTTTGCCCTTGTTTTATTTACTATTTTTACTATTTTTATTGAATGTTGTTTTTATATTGTTTTTTAAGTTTTTTATTTTATTTTATTTATTTATTCATTTATTTATCTATTAATTCATTTATTAAAAGGATTCTATTTTTAGCTGTTTATTTAGGTTTATTTTATCTTTATTTTTTTTTATTTCTTTAGAGTTTGTATTTTTGTATTTATTTTTTGTACTCTTTTTATTTATTTATTTTTTATTTTTTTACTTTTGTGCAACTATAACAAGTGTATTCCCCCATATGAGGATAAATAAAGTCATATCTAATGTATTTCTCTTCATTTCTTTTATTCTGCTGTTGGTATTTATCTTTCCATGTTCTCAGGAGCATTTTAGATGCTGCTGGATTTTTTTCCCCAAGTTGTCGGTCTCGCTCTTTCTATCGGTCCTCAGATCTAATTGTTTTTATTGCCCTATCTCTTTTAAATACCGTCTCCGACATCATCATCCCGTGACGGATGGCTGTGTGTTCCTGCATGCTCTCGAGGTCATTACACGAGGAACCCGATCCAAAACACAGACGTTTCTCCAGCATATAATAAGAGAGCAACCGGTACTAACCACAGATCCCTTCAGACGCTGTTACAGTAAGCTTGACTTCTGCTCCGTCCCACAGCCATGTGGTGAGAGAGAGAGAGAGAGAGAGAGAGAGGGAGAGAGAGCCCAGCTTTGGTGCAGGCCATGCATGAAGCAGACATGAGCCTGGCCAGTTAGGGTTGGCATTTTCTAGTTGTTGCTGTTTATGGAAACCGGTTGTGTGGTCTGGTCTCTGGACATGGCTGGTAGAAGCGTTTGGTCAGGCTCCTTCGTCTCATCTCTAGAAGGCCTTACTCACAGTCATAATCATGTCATGAGCACCGTTCAGCAGCTGCTGTGAGGATACAGAGGATCTGAGGTGGTTTAGTAAACAGCACGAGCACCGTGATATGATCTGTAGCAGTCAAAGCTCCAGATCTGGGTTCAAGTAGGCGTGGCAGAAAATCAGTATAACGAATCTTGTCTCCTCGGATTCAGCTACATCACTCCGGCTCGTACTTTGTCCTCGTGCACATATTTCCTGAATAAATCACAATGTTGTTATAAACACCATATTAAGCATGAACCTTTGGGAATTTTTCCTGCAGGCTTTGTGTCACAACGACTCCTCCGCCAAGCATTGTAACTAGATTTGAAAACACGTTTTGTCGACTGTCTGAGCGATTTCCACAGGGCATGTCTCGGGCTCGAACGCAGAGCCGTTCTGAAAGGCCAAAAACAATCGTGTCGTTCTGTAACCCGCCTCGAATTCCCAGCACGTGTCAGGGTACATTTCAGTCGAAATCGAATCGAAAGCTCCTGTATGCCTTTGCTTTACAAAAGAGGTTGTCTAAAGCACCTCAGTGCACTCAGATCTCATATATAATCCAGGATTATGTCAAAAAATCCCACAGGTTAAACAAAAAAAAAAAAGAAGAAAAGAAAGAAGAACGAGTATCTGGAGAGTGATTCACTCAGCGAGAGAATCAATCTGCACAGATAAAAAAAACAATTTTTTGGGGAGGGAATATTGCTTTAATTATTTGCCTGTCAGGGCATGCTAACCTTAGATTTATTTGCGCAGAAGCCGTGTAGTCGCCTCAGGGCCCGGTTGT
Organism: Duopalatinus emarginatus; assembly: GCA_028565595.1. Classification (NCBI taxonomy): domain Eukaryota; kingdom Metazoa; phylum Chordata; class Actinopteri; order Siluriformes; family Pimelodidae; genus Duopalatinus; species Duopalatinus emarginatus. Next base: position 2,237,834 of record JAOVVF010000022.1, read on the forward strand.
TATTCTCCGATCTGGACAGAGATGTCTGGAACAGTTTAAGGGATTGGGTTAGATTGATATTATCTGCGTGGCCAATCAGGCGTGTATTTGTTCTGCGGCTACCGCGTCCGTGGAAGAGTGAGACGTCCTGGACACGCGTTCATCAGCCTGTGGATGAGTGTAACGCTCAGGCCTGGAGTTAAACACAGAGACGAACAGAGCTGAGAGGTTTCTGGAAGGAAAACTCCACCCTGAAATACTGCACGTTTATATTAAAAAGCGCGTGTCACACACACGTCGCTCGATTCCTCTTGTAAGTGCCGTAGCAAGACATGAAGTCTCCATAATCGCTTTAGATCCAGAGAAACAAAACAAAAAGAGATGCTTTTCTTAGCCAGAGATCTGAAATGTCAGATTAATGGGAAGACGCCAAAGTGGACACATCGGTGTACATGTGGTAGAAAAACTGCTACACCAGTCTAATACTTAGACATAGCAATATATTACAATAAGAATAAAAGTGAAATAAATAGACATGTTACATTGCGTAGTGACATGGTATGGCTGACATGGTGAGGACAGTGGAGTCCAGCATATCTAGTACATAGTTAGTGCAGGGCAATACCGTCCCGACACAATGGAGAAGACTTGTACGATGAGACGGCTGTTGGTGTAAACGGCGTCCTGTAACGTTCCCAGTTGCACCGGATCTGAATTAGCCTGTTGCTAAAAGTGCTCCGGTGTCCAACCAGCAGGTCATGGAAAGGGTGAAATGTGTTGTCAAACCTGTCCAGTGAGCATCCCAGGACAGAGCCAGCCTTTCTGATCAGTTTGTCGAGTTTAAGTGTGTTGCCTCTTCTGATGCTGGTTCCCAGGCAGACAGATAGAAAAAAAATGATGGCAATGAAAAACAACATCTTGCTACACACATTAAAGGACCTGAGCATCCTCATGAATTCTTTCCTGTACACAGCCTCGGTATTGGCCTTCCGGTCCAGTTTATTGTCCAGTAGGGCACTCAGGTATTTATAGGAATCAACCAGCTCAACTTTCTCGTCCCTGATGAAGACATGGATGTCTTCCTCCTATAGTCCACCACCATCTCTTTTGTTTTACTTAGTAGGTTCTCCAAGGGCCATAGACATGTGGACCCAATGGTCCACCATTCTGTTTTGAGGATTCTGAGGTGTAGGATTTCCGTTTTCCTCAGCGCACCACATGGCGTCCCAGACGTGTTCGATTACGTTAAGATCTTAGGTGTGAATGACTAAACCCCAAACTCATATGGGTGTTCCTCTAACCATAACTTGATGTCTCTAGATGTGTGTTGTGGTGCATTAGATATATGAATAGTGTTCAGCTGTCAGAGGCATTTGTAGATTTACCACGCCAGCTAAACAAACTCCATATCATTGTTAGCATTAGCATTTTGTCCATGCTATTAGCATGAAAGCTGCTGGAATTGGAGTGTATACATGAGGAGATAAAGAGAGAGCTGGACAGAAGGACTAAAGTGCCATTGCATCGCTCTCTGTCGTATCAGCATTGTGGGTAATGTAGGCAACTGGTAGCTAAAATGCAAACAGCAAACTTGTGTTTGGGCAAAAAAAACATGACCAGACTCTGGGGTATTTTTAAAGACTCTACATAAACCTACACTAGACCCCAGTTTGATACTATCAGGAATGGCATAGTGGGTAGTGTAGTAAATGTCCAACCAAAGTACAAATAGACAAATTTTATTACAAAATAAATCTTTTTGCAGGCCCTAAACAAACATATGCCACTTGGATAACAGGACTAAAGCTCCGCCGCATCGGTTTTCTTTACATGCTGTTATAGTAACAGCAGTGGCATTGTGGGTAATGTTGATCAACTTCTATTAATCAAAGTGCAAATAGACGTGGAAGGTTGGAAAAACACAAGAGCCTCTGGGTTTTTTATAGACTTTAGAGAAACATATGACTGTCAGAGCTTTAACCTTGCCACGTGCCACGTCTAGGTCATTTCACAACCTTGTCCCAGGATCCATATCATGTCCGTGACCCAGAATCCACAGCACCCAAACGTACTGCCAGCCATGTTGCTTCTGCATTCACCCATTCGCAGTCACTGGTTTGTAGACACTGTTGTGTGCCAAGCCTTGAAAGTGGCAGTGAACCACTCACTGACTGCTGTGTTAGCACACAGATGAATTTGACCTCTGGGTTTAACTCGTCTATGCAGTACTAGTGAATGCAGACACTAGGTGGCAGTAAACACACTTTTACAGACCAGTGGGCAACCCTATCCAGCACCCAGAGAGTAGCTGGCGGTTTGGTTCCATGCTCGAGGGCACTTCAGTTGCATTCGGGGCAGCCGTGGCCTAGCGGTTAGGGAACTGGTCTTGTGACCGGAAGGTTGCGGGTGCAATCCCCACCCTAGGCAAGACTTGCCCTTGAGCAAGGCACCTAACTCCCCTAACTGCTCCCTGGGTGCCATGGTTTGGGGCTGCCCCCTGCTCTGGGCAAGTGTGTTCACTGCCCCCTAGTGTTCACTGGTGTGTGTGTTTCACTGCATGGATGGGTTAAATGCAGAGGTCACATTCTTTCTGTGTGCAAACACAGTAAGGCAAAATAGTTCACTTTCATTTCATATTTTCGGTTGTTTGGGTCTAATTGGTTACCTTCCGGTCACAAGCCTGGTTCCAAGGACCAGTCATAAGACCACTGTTGCCCCATCTAGCCCACAACTGCCGGATGCCTCCATGCATAATAGTGATGTTGACCGCAGCCTTGTTTTCGGATTTGTGTTGGTGTTTCTCACCAAGACAGTGAAAGTGAAGGTGAACTATTTGCCTACTGTGCTTGCACACAGAGGAATGTGACTTCTGCATTTAACCCATCCATGCAGTGAAACACACACACACACCAGTGAACAGTAGGGGGCAGTGTACACACTTGCCCGGAGCGGGGGTAGCCCCAGGGAGCAGTTAGGGGAGTTAGGTGCCTTGCTCAAAGGCACCTCAGTCGTGCCCTGCCCTGGGCGGGGATCGAACCCGGGACCTTCCCAAACCACTGGTTGTTGTCGGATACAACAGCTAAAGCTCCGCTGCAACACTCTTGTAACACATCAGTGAAGTGATACTGCCAGCAACGGCATTGTTGGTAATGTAGGAACGTGCTAACCGATGTGAAAATAGACTGACTCAGACTTCCATTACTTAATAAATGTGGAAAACGTCGTTCAGGGTGAAGTTTTCCGTTAATGTCGCTGTGCCATGTGGAAGCCTGCTGGAACTATTCTGGTTAAAGAATGGTATATACTGAAAGGAATACATATTTGCCCCTATTCGTCATCCCACACTAAAAATACCAACAAAACTGAAGACGCTATTAGTAATGCGATACTTGTTTTGATTCACGTCCTGGTTTCAGAACATCCAAAGACTATACATTACATTTATATTGCTGAGTTGTTCAGTATATCAACTTTACGACTTGCGACCAGGAAACTCCGACGCGTAGCGTTTTACGCGGCCCTGTGCTGCTTCTGTGCTTGTGGTTTTGTTGTGTTGTGGAACGTTTTGTGCACTGATGTGACTTGTTCCTTTCCATTCCAAAGCCGTCGACTCCTTCTAAGCATACATTTTGTGCTCGTTAATCACGGTGTTAGCAGCCAGCACGCGTCGGATCCAGTGTCGCTGCGTGGATCTGGTGGTTAAGAACAAGGATTTGTCACCTTTAAACGGCAGTCAGCGTCTTGCGTGTCATGCTAATCTTTCGGCACGGAACGCTGGTTTGGTGCAGAGTCGTCTCTGGATGACGGCCATGAAAACCTTTGGGAGAAGTGTCAGATGACACGTGTGTTGTGTTTGGGTGGTTTAGCTTCTGTGTTTTTTTTTTTTCCAAGGTCCTACAGTAACTTTAGAGCTACATGATGTTCCTACATGATCAAGAATTTGTTAGTGGAACGGTTAAATAAAGGAGGGGCTGGTGAAACTAATCCTCTGGTGTCTTTTTCCATTTAGCCGGGTTGAGAAGAAGCTTCCGGCTGAGCAAGAAGGAACGTAGAAGTCGAGAAATGCAAGCAAAGTGGAAAAAGTGTGAAGCTGATCGAGAGAGCCACATTTCCAGCTACCAGGAGGTGGTGCCTTATGTCAGAGCTCCAGGAGAACCGTACCGCCTCGTGCTGCTGGTTGGTACGTACAAGACGTTTCGTGTTATTACCATCTTACGCTTTTATACTACGGCTAGAATTTTTTGCTAGCTTTTATGGTAGGAGTCTCCAGTTTTATACTTATAATTGTAACGTTCAGAACAGACTCTGGTATATATAGACAGGTATATACACCAGATATCAATGTTATCGAACACATCTGGGACGCCATTCAGTAAGCTGTGGAACACAGGAATCCTGCACCTCGGAATACAACAGAATTGTGGAACGTTCTGAAGGAAGTATAGTGTTCATTGCCTACAGATAAATTCCATGCCCTGATTTGGAACCTACCGGGGGCAGCCGTGGCCTAGTGGTTAGGGAACCGGTCTCTTGCCCGAAAGGTTGCAGGTTTGATCCCTGCCCAGGGCAAGATACAACTGAGGTGCCCTTGAGCAAGGCACCTAACTCCCCCAACTGCTGTGTGCCGTGGTTTGGGGTTGCCCCCGCTCCGGGCAAGTGTGTTCACTGGTGTGTGTGTGTTTTACTGCACGGACGGGTTAAATGCGAAGGGCACATTCCTCTGTGTGAAAGCACAGTAGGCAAATAGTTCACTTTCAGTTTCATTCATTCAGACACGTTCGATAACGTGGCTTTTGACGTGTTCGATGCATCTAGCCTACAAGACCCTGTGAATGAGGAAACGAACTGAAATTCGACTGAGTGCAGCGCAGTGGTGTGATATCTACCATCAGTGCTTTATTCCCTTAACGAACTGAGTCATTTTTACAGGATTTATGACTTTATATAAATTCCTCATCAGACCATCATGGCGTCTTTTAGTGCCTGGTGGGTTTTCACAGTGCTACATTTTAAGCCTCGCTCTTTACTACACTACTACACATTTGCGTTTTTCCTTTTTTTTAAATCTTTTATTTTTTATTGTATTTAACTCCCTAGACGGTTAACCCGAGCTTCCCCGTTCTCTTGGCAGTTCTCCACGGAATCTTGGACGTTTTTCAATGAAACCCTCGCTCTTATCTGCTGTCGTATGATTTCCTTTCCTTGAAGCTGACTAGCCTTAAGAGAGCAGCCTACGGATACTTTTACAATCTGGAAAGTTGCAACGAGAAACGGATCTGTTTTCATGGCTCTGCCTGGACTTCACTTCAGGTCTGCAGAATGTTCCTCTTAATGGCACTTCGAGTGGCTGGGATGGATAGGCGGCACGCTTGTCTTCTTGACATGCCCAGATTACTCCTGTTCATACACATAATACACACACACGCCGCCACCGCCGGCCCGTATCCCGCCGGCACACTTCATCAGGTACGAGGCCGTAATGCGAACTCGACCTCGTTTTGGACGTTTTAGAGAATGTAACATTTCAGACCTGATGTAATGGAAGGTCTGCTGTTCTCCTTTCATTGGTTTTTGTCCCGCATGACATTTTGATGTGGAGTAAAAACAAACCGTTTTCAGAAACTTTGTAACCGTAACCCTGTAAGCGCGCCGCTCTTGCATAACTACGAGCGCGCGGGCCGAACGCGTCCAAGCCTTCTCACTCCGTCTCAGATCGTTGAAATAAAAATGTGTCTCTGTGGCAAATTTATTAAATTCGTTCTTCGATACATCAGAAGTGTGAACAGCCGTTGGCAGCGGCACCGGAGCAGATGTAAGCTTTGTTGTTGCAAAAACAACAGAAAGCGCACAGGGGCGTGATAATATCTCTTCCAGTACTCGAAGGTCTTCAAGGGAGCCTTGACTGGGGCCAAAATATTCACAGACCGCACGGTTTGATTTCAAAGCAGCTTAATCATCTCAGCAAGGTCAAACCCGGGCCGTCGACATTTAAAGGAAACTGACCACGAAAGTTGAACGTCCAAGAAGCAGAACATGTTTCTGGGTTGTCTCTGGTCGATCAGTTGATGGCTTTAGGTTATAGGTTTGCTGTCGATGGCCAGAGAAAAGAACAAACTTTTTTTTTTCCTGTTTGACATTTGTGACTTAATAACAGTCTGTCTGGGACTGAAGTTTTTAGCTAGCAAAAGCTTAAATTCCTTTAAGAACAGTAATATTTAGGGCTCTAGAAGTCTAGACTGACTTGATTGTGGCCAAACCTACAACTTTCCACCAACTAGTCTGTAAAATTAAATATTGTTATTAATTAAACATACAAGGGGGGGGTGTCAAAAATGATCCACAATCCAGTTTTAATAAAACGTCTGTTGGCTGTACTTAGTCTCTGTCTCCGCAGTCACTCCTGTGCTGGTTTGAACATCGTCAGTTCATTTGTGTCTGCAGTGTAAGACACAGAGGACTGCTCTCTAAGGGTGTTGTGTTATTATTACACGTCCACACACCGCTGTCCAAACTGTCAACACTCTCCAAAAACTTCATTCTGAGGTGTTAAAGTGTCCTCATTATAGTCCTGATCTTGTACCATCAGACTATCAGCTGTTTGGTCCCCTGATGAAGCCCTAAGAGGATGAGGATTAATGTCTGATGAAGAGGTGAAGATGGCGGTGCATTAGTGGCGTTAGCCTGTTGACAGATGGACAAAGTGTATTGAAAAGCAGGAGATTATATAGAGAAATAATGGATCAGTCTTTTCTGAAAGTCGATTAAAATAAATTTTGCAGCCAGAGTGCGGATCACTTTTGACTCACCCTCATATTGTTATTATTATTATCATTATTATTATTATTATTATCATTATTATTATTATTATTATTATTATTATTATTATTATTATTATTATTATCATTAT
>JAOVVF010000022.1:2251185-2263203 GCA_028565595.1 Duopalatinus emarginatus
TGATGATAAAGAAGTGTTGATGATGGAGGAGATGAAGGGAAGGAGTTCTGGGGAGATTGTCTGGAGCAGCGTAGAAGAGATGGAATCAAGTGGACAGTTGTGGGACTGCTAGATGTCAGCAACTGAAGTATTTCTTCTGTTGACAGAGGAGAGAAGCATGTAAGAGATACAGGAGATTAGTTCTGAATGCTCATGATAGCCTCACTATCTGAGCCTGATTAACTTTGGCACTGGAATCCCCGAGTTCACCTGTAAAGAAATCAGATCAGTAAAAATCCACTGATGTTATAAACTGAATATTTAGTACATTTAGGTTCTCAGCAGACTTCATTTTATTGCTGCATAACGTTACTGAGTCTCCACCTGACCAATTAAAACAAATGCAGATCATAACACTGCCTCCAGAGACCCCAAATCCAAACGGTGACTTTTATTTTGGCCAGGCAGTGAAGATTCCTTTCTTTAATTTGTGTAACAGCATTTACTTTTGCCTGCCTCATCAGCCAAAATCACACACACACACACACATCACATAAATTTTCTTCTTCTTATGATTCTCAAAAAATACAAAACACTATTCATCACGTCAGGGTGTGAATTATACAGTGACAGTCAGGGGTCAGAGTCTAAAGCTTTCAATTTTCCATTCCGCCTTAAAACACCTTTACCCTTCCACCTTAAAACGGTGCATACATTACATTAACCCTTAGTAGATAACGTGTTTTATGAGTTTTATACATTTCTTATTATGTTGTGCAGACAATACAGACAGCCCCCCACAACTACACATGGATTCCTATTAGAATGTTCTGTTCCACCTTAAAAGCTGAAAGCTTTAAGTTCAAAGCGTCTAAAAAGCAAAGCACATCTATAGCCTGAAGCCTGTGTTGCCACAGGAGCATTTAAGGTGGAATGGTAAATCTGAACAATCTAATCTAACATCTTAATGTGAGTGATTGACTGAAGGTAATAAAGTGTATTTAAGAAAGCTAGATAGCAGTTACTTACACGCAGAGCCTTGGCCTGCAGCTTGTGCACCTTAGTAAAAACGCAACCCACAAATAATTAGCGCGAGACATGCAGATGAGAGGGATCATTTCTAACAAGGAATGGTATGATCCACTTTAGGGGTGTGTGAAATTCTATTACAAGATTTCCCAAAGCATGGATCCTGTAAATCTTTTGTGTAATGTTTAACATTAGAGGTTCGGAGTATATATAAATGTTCTGACCCCCCTCCCCCCTTCCTGCCCAAAATATTGTTTTAACCCCTTTTGGGGGGGTTCAGGTCTTAATCAACTGGGTCAAACACCCATCAATCCCCCTGTAATTCGCACCTGGGATCATGTGACTTGTGGAATACTTCATATATTTCATTCCGGTGAATGCGTCCAGATAACAGGGTTGAGTGAAATCTTTATTTATTATAATCTTTATTAGACTGAATTGTTTATGATGTTTCCATTTAAATAAACATGAAATAATTATTTTTTTTTAGTATATTGCTGATTATATTTACATATAATGGGCTGGGACAAGCAACAATGCTGTAGATGTTTTTGTACTGATACGTGCAAGCAGGTTTTTGTAAAAGAAACTTTATTTCCATTTAAAATGTACACCGAAGTGTCAGGAAAACTGGTACACCAGTCTAATACTTGGTAGGACTGCAGAAATACGACGGGTCATGGACACCATCAGCTCGCGTAGACGATAAACACCATATTGTCTTCCTGCAGAACGTTTCACAATTCTGAGATCTGGGAATTGCAAAACTCAGATAAGTGTTCTTCTAACCGTAACTTGACGTCTCCAGACGTGTGTGTTGGTGTATTGTCCTAATAGAAGAGGCCAAACTGATCAGAATGAATGCAGGACATGAACTGGTCAAAAACAAGACACACATTAGCGTGCACATGTCAAAGACGTTTGTAGACATGCCACGGCTCCCGTGGACTTCCTGCTAAACAAACCCCACACCATTATGACGCGTCTATAGATTAGCGCTTTATGTACACACTGGCAGACACACTGTACCAGTTTTTCTGGCAGTTTAGTGTATTTCAGCTTCAGTTTACATACATATTTGTATCAATAGCACAGACATTCCCCTGGTCCTGTGCCTAGATCTGTATTAACTAACACAAACTCATTACTTTCTGTGCTTTTTCCATCCACCACAACCTGCGACCAATAATCTCTGTTTCCATCTCCTGGAATTGACATCATGCACACTTTATCCTTTTTTTAAGAGTTTGGATTCGTGACGTTCATGACCAGAACCTGACAGGAAATATCCACTTGCCTCAATTTCTCTCGAAAGCAGATGGAAATGTCTTAAGTGTCACATTATATTGGACGGGATGGACTATTTTAAGAGTCCTCTGCGGTCTGAAGCGGGTTTCCGTGCCTTGTTCATCGGACATGGAGCGAGTCATAACGGTACAGTCTCTGGTGAAGCGAGCAAAACCAAACTGTACCAGAACACAGAAATTAAAGTGAAGCCTGGAGCCTGGGTTTTGCATTTCTGTAATAAATTACATTCATCTTTAATAATCAGAAGAAGATCCAGAAGCAGGGTCGAAGCCAGGAGTTAATTTTTTTTCGGGAGGAAATATTCATTCAGTAATTCATTCAGGAACCATTTCATCTTGGTCAGTTGTGTGGAATTCGGGGAGCAGCAGGAATGATGCAGGAACCCTTCCTGGATGAGATGTCAGTCCATCGTTGAGCACCATGTCATTCCATCCTCCATAAAATGATTAACAGGACGGATTTTAACTGTAATCCAACAACTCGACCGTACTGCTAGTCTACACCTACACTCACCAACCGCATTACATCACTAACATCGTTCATCTTTTCCATGTCCTGCCATTAATCTGTTACCTTACCGTGTATGCCTGTTCTGACTTCCTACCTTGATTAGATTCTGTTTCCTTCATACTAAAGTGCCAGAAAAACTAGTACAGGGTGTAAAAAAAAAACGTACCGGTTTGCGGTGGCTCCATAATGATATGGTGTTTGTTTAGCCGGCACTCCATGGGACCCCTGGTACATCTCCAAACATTTCTGACAGGTGAACACTGGTGATGTCTAGAGACACCAAATTATAGTTAGAGGAACACTCATCTGAGTTTGGGGTTTAGTCATTCACCACTAAATCACCAGATCTCAACTTTATCGAACACATCTGGGATGTCATGCAAGGCGCTGTGGAACACGGAAATCCTACCCCTCGGAATACAACAGAGTTGTGGAGCGTTCTGTAGGAAGTCTGGCGTTTTCCTTGCCAGAAATAACAAATACAAAATGTGAAAGCGAATCAGATCTCGTTTCTTTCTTCACAAAACAGAAAATAAATTCGCAGTGAAACAAAAACCGGAAAAGGCTCCGTCTTTTCATTTTTCAGAAACTGGAGGTTTGCGCTCACAAGGCCGTTGTCAAGGAAACTGGAAGCACGTAAAACAGCATTACTGTGAATAACGGTTCTAAATATTTGTCTCAATGCAGGTTAAATTTTACTCAAATGGAAAGTAATACATATTTATATAAAACAGTATGTATAATATTATTTTCTAAAAACGGTTCTTGATTCAAGGGTTCTTTGAATAGTGGAGAGGTTCTTCAGACTGATGGAGAACGTGCTGTAGAGGGTTCTATACAGAACCTTTCTGAAAAAGGTTGGCACCAAAATGGGTTCTTCAGTTTTTACCAGTCTTCATTGTAACTCCAGAAGAACCCTTTTTGGTGCTGTACAGTGAAGGTTTTCAGAAAGGTTCTGTATGGAACTTATTACTAAGTTGCCAATAAATCTTAAAATAAAACTGCTTGTTCGCAAAATGTCATTTCACAGCCGTTCGGTTCGACCTAATGGACAAAGTTTGCCTTGTTATGTTTTATGCTTTATGATATTTTTAATAGATCTCAGCGTTAGACTTATTATTGACATTATATTGAAATATTGGTGGACCAAGAGTGACTTTTGTAACTAAAACGAGTCAATTAATCTTGTTCCAAAAATATGATAATAGAACATTAAAGCTGTAGTAAATCCGGATACTTGTACTTCTGATAGTTAAATACATTTAAAGGTGATAAAAACTTTTGTACTTTTACTCGGGTGAAAATCTAAACAGAGGACTTTAACTTTTACTGGAGTCATATTTGACCTTGGGTATCTGTACTTTTACTCAACTACATGATTTGTGTACTTTGTCCACCACTGGTTATACGATACGTTTCTAATAATCTGCGCTGCGTGTGTGTTATGTTACTGAAGTAGGATTTCTGAAATATTTCAGGAGGGTTCATCCCTGACATTCCCTCTATCCAGCATTGCGAAGTTAAAATCTGGAGTCGGAGCCAAAAGAAGCTGTTTTGTCTGGACACTTTAAAACATTTACACAACAATAAACAACCACTAGTCTTTTTTCCCTGCAGGACTATGATGGAAAGATTTCACCCACTGTAAAAAAATGATTCATGCAGCATGAAATGTGTTTTGTGTGCATGGCTGCGTTTAAAAGTTATCCGTTCACTTTATTTCAAAATCGGATAATCCACGGGCTCCAGTGCCAGAGCCATGAATTGGCTTGTTTCCTGCACTAAACTGACACTCTTATGGAAAATGTTGCATTTGCATGCTTTATCTTCCTCACGAGTCTTGTACTGGAAGTTTTGGCACCCCTCGTTCTGAAGATGGCCCAGACAGGTGGCTCCAATTTAAAGTGTAACATTGCAGATTAGATAAAGCCACACAGTTGCCAAAGTGTCTGGCAGTGTGATCTCCTGAAAATACGCTACGACCCGACTTCAAACGATCGCCCTGCTCACTACGGATCGTTATTATCTCAAACGTGAAACCAGAACATGAGATGAGAGGAGTAAGATGCGGCAGCTCTATGACGGTTTGGGCCGTTTCCCAGTTTCCCCTCGCCGCGTACATGCGAGTTTAGATCAGCCCGAAAGCTGCAGCGCTCTCGCGTGCCACATTTACGTGCAAACGGATGAGTGAGGCAAACTGACCACAGTCAGCCTGGCTGCAGTTCATGTCACATGAGAGTGTTTCGGGTTCCAGTTTCCACACTTTAACAGAGATCTGTCAGTCTGGGGTGATGACGGATTGGGGCCGAGCTTGGGATTAGGTGTAAACTTCCTAAAGCTCTGGATAATCTTGTCAACATGGTGTCACGAGCACAACTCTGTAAGGACTCTGAGAAGTCAAAGGTATAGACAGTATACACTGAAGTGCCAGATAAACTGGTGGTGGCTTTATAATGGTATAGAGTTTGTTTAGCTGGGATTCCACGGGACCCCTGGTACATCTACAAACGTCTCTGACAGGTGAACACTGTTTGTGTGTCTCCTTTCTGACGAGTTACACTTGTTCATGTCCTGTATGTTGGGTTTGGCTTCTTCCAACAGAACAATACGACACCACGCATGTCTAGAGACACCAAATTATGGTTAGAGGAACACTTATCTAAGTCTGGGGTTTTGTCGTTCACACCCAAGTCACCAGATCTTAATGTTATTGGACACATCTGGGATGCCATGTTATGTGCTGTGGAACACAGAAATCCTGCACCTCAGAATACAACAGAACTGTGGAGCATTCTGCAGGAAGCACTGTGTTTATTGCCAGAGGTGTGGGTAGTGACGCACTACATTTACTATGCACGTTTTATTTGAGTAACTTTTTGGATAAATTGTATTTATAAGAGTATTTTTAATGCAGCATAATTTTTACTATTCCTTGAGTTTATTTCTGAACAAGAAACGCTACTTTTACCCCCTTACATTAAGCTCCATTCTGCTCGCTACTTATTTTTATCGATCCATCCAAAGTCTCTTAGTTGTGTTTTGTTTTGTTAAGACTTCTGACGAAGGCTCTGTCACATGACTGCGTCTCACCAGTCAAATGTAGCCACTAGTGACGTTTGACCCACCAATGAAGCGGAGCCAAGCCGTCACATGACCGCGAACAAAACCCCTACGGTCGATGACGTGTGTTTACAACAACCTGAGAATTTAATTGATGTTAATTTGTAAAGATTTTATTTATTATTGTTTTAGTTGTTTAAGAGACATTCTCCTCTGAATTTGTTCATTGCTCTTTTATATGTCTATGCATTCAGGTGTGTTATTTGACGTCCTGATTATTAAACAAAGATGGACTCAGCAGTTACTCAGTAGTTGAGGAGTTTTCACTTTTTACTCTTACTCTTACTTTTACCTAAGTTGTATTATTCTAAAGTAACAATACTTTTACTTAAGTACCATTTTTGGATCCTCTACCCACCTCTGTTTGTTACCTACAGAATATTTCCACAAGCTTATTGTTCCCATGAGGAACCCACCAAGTATTAGACTTGAGTACCATTTTTTTTCTGGCCCTTCAGTGGAGTCCCTGGTTTTGGTCAGAGCTAGAGGTTTTCGACACGTAAACACTGAATCAGTCCAGAAAGTAACTGTAACTTTAGGAGATTGGGTTTTCTGAATTGGCAGACAATTGTCAGTTCAATAATTAACACTAAAGAAGACACACCACCTTGTCCTGATTGGTTAGATTTTGCTTCTTTGCACAAATATTTGATTAAAATTGGTAAAAAATAATAATAATAAGTCAAAGCAAGTCATAAGTCTTTGTTGTAGAGTCACAGACGTCCCCTTACAGGGGACAAGTTGACAAGTTGAGGGATGGGGTTATAGCTTTTCTTTTCTAAATTATATGGTTGTAGCTGTTTTTGCTAGCTTAAACTCTTATACACCTTCATCGCGGTTGGCGTCACACATTGTTTCTGTTCTAGTCCTGGCTCCGCCCCTGTCCTGTCATTGTGAACAGATCTTCCATGTTAAACCCTTGTCTAGTTTCCCTTTGCATTTAACCAATGCATGCATGTGGACACACTTGCCCAGAGTGCGGGGCTGCTACTATCCACGGCACCCAGGGAGCACTCAGGGGGGTTATGTGCCTTGCTCATGGGCACTTCAGTCTTGTCATGTCAGAACGGGGGACCAACCCGACAACCTTTCGGTCACAAAGCCATTTCATTAACAAGAAGCCCACGGCTGTCCTTATGGCTGCATGTTCAATTTTCCCATGATACAGATTTACATCACAGTTTTTTTTTCTTGGATGTATTCAAGATCTCAATCTGATAGAGTAGTTTATGCTTCCCAAAAAATCCCATGGCTGCCAGATAGGCCAACAGGTCCATGTTTATTCCCATGTATAAATCCTGCCCCGCATTGCCCACGTACAGGTTTATAGAATACGGACAACATGGTGGGAACTACTACGGCATCAGTCTGGATTCGGTCTGCAAGGTTCTAGCGGAGAGCAAGGTGTGCTTGCTGGACGTGGAGCCCCGTGTAAGTGGTAGAACTTAGTATGTGTAATGTGTGTGTCTGAAATGGATTGACAGGATCATTGTGAGGGAAGAGAAGCCCAATTTCATAACTGCTTATTAAAGAGCTGGTACAGACATGCTGATCATGACAAGTCCTTCAGATCTCCTACACACAAAGAGAGAGAGAGAGAGAGAGAGAGGTGTGGGGGGGGGGGCGAGAGAGGTCTATATTACATGTCATGTTTGTTGACTTTGGAGCTGAGGCCAAGGGCAGGAATTATGTCATGTTGGTCGGGGAGCTTCTGTCAGCCCCGCTCATGTTGGTACGTTTCCTCTGGTGTGATTATTTTTCACCAGCTTGTAACATTTATAGCAGCATTCTTTGCTATATTAATGAACACACACCACAGGCATTCTACGTGACCTGATGGGTCGAGGCTCACGCACCAGTATCCTGCACTGCCTTGGTCAAATGTTCCATGAAGTTTTTCTCCTCTTCATGGCTTTTTTTTTGTATCTGGTGCAATAAGGAGAAATGAAATTGCGGTATTAGGAAATGAAACGGCATGATGGCTGACGAGGGAAGCAGGCACCAACAGCCGGCGCGGCGCACGCCGAATGGAAACTAGAGCAGGGCTCAAGTCAGCACGACGGATGCCAGTTTAATGATTTAATGACTAATGTAGTGAACGTCTCCTAATACGCTAACCAAACTGTTTTCTCGTCTTGTCTAAAGGCCGTAAAGCTGTTGTACACAACACAATTCAAACCGTATGTCGCGTTCGTCAAGCCTCCAGCCATGGAACAGCTGAGGCTCAGCCGGAGAAAAGCGAAAATCCTGGCCAGCTGTGATGAACCCATGCCAACGAGGATGTTTAGGGTAAGGCCGGGTCAGTAAGTAAGGCTTTAGACATGTTAACCTATAAAGGGATGTATCTTTAATTGGTGAAACTGCAGACTCTGGATCAGGTCAGGATCGTTAACCAGGTCCCGACATTTACAACACTTACCTGCGCTGTATAATATACAGTATAAAGTAGTCACCTTGCAAGGACAGATACAGACCTACCTTTGCTCATATTCACTTTCATAAATGCCCCAGACATTTACTTACTGTTCCTTCCTCTAGTCTCAGCTCTATCAGTGATGGGGTCAGTTGTGGCGGGTGTTTCTACAACCATCCCATTACAACTGAACACAAACTGCAAGATACTAAGGCGCTTGTGAAAATCAGCAATTTTTAAAAATTGGCATTAAAACAAATCAGTAGACTGATAGTTATCAAAACGTTTATCCTAAATTGCAGCTCTGATGGGCTCAGACAGATGGTACAGTATGAATCATTACATTACAGATCGGTTCAGGAACATACTGATATACTGTATTGACAAAAATACTAATAAGAGAATGTGTGGTTAGGAATTTGTGTTGTATATTGCTGTTGTATATTAACTGTGTTAATATACAGAAAAAAACCCCTGGGCTTTCTACCATTTACAGGAGAAGCCTTGACTGTAGATTATACTTTTATCTCTAGTCTTATGTGTTATTGTTATGTCAAACCGAGCTCTTTGACCTGCACCAAAAATTTTCCTTTAAAACAGATTTTGGAGCACAGACCTGATTGAATGTGGAGGCTGTTTGAATCTTCAACTCTACATAATCACATTAGTCATCACCAGTAACCGTCACGCGTCCTTACTCCACTGCTAACTGACTCTGCTTGGGATGATAAACGAAACTCTAATTCATAATTCATTTTGCTTTGTGTGTATTTTATCTCAGTCACAACTGGTTAACAATTGGCTTGACTGCTACTGTTACTGGGCGTCGTTTCTACCAGGATGTTTTTATCACCCAGCGATAGCAGCAGCGCAGCCAATTGCTAACTGTTGCTGAGACAAAACACACACAACAACATAAATAAAAAAGGAAGCTTATTTTCCCTTATATGTTTTATATTACTTGTATTATTTTACATTTGCAACATACTCGTACTTTTAATTATATACCAAACATGCATTATTTTGACCTGAAAGGCCGTCGCCGGAGCACCTTCTATGGGCCAGCGGTGCCTGGATGGGGCTTTTAGTACATCTGGTCCTGATCTCTGGAACATTGTTCCTGCTCGACTACATGCCTGTAATTCACTTCCTTTCCTTAAAAAACAACTGAAAACTCACTGGGTTGCTTTCTAAATTGTGTCATTGTATTTGGCAGCACTGTAACTCTGTGTCTATAAATTTTCTGACTATAAGTATTACTTTGTTCTGTTTTTGTACATCTTATAAATAAACCAGTATTATTAGTAAGAAGGGCGGTGGTCTCTCAGTGGTTAAGACCTTGGATGCCTGATCAGAAGATCGTGAGCTCAGATCCTACCATCACCAAGCTCGGCCCTCGAGCAAGGCCATGAACCCTCAACTGCTCGGTTGTAAAATGTAAAATGTAAGTCTGGATAAGGGGATCTAAATAAATACATAAATGTAAATATATAAGAAGAAGAAACATTATAGCACAGTGAGCTTCTTCAGATGTTCCAGACTGTTGGGGTCCATCTCCAGGACGTTGGGGTCAGTCCCTAGGGGAAGCCTCCAGCGTCACTGGAGCTGAGAAGGTTACAGGCCTTGCTCAAGGGCCCAACAGTGGTAGCTTGGAAGTGCTTGGGCTTGAACCCTTAACCTTCTGAGCAACATCAACTGGTGAGTCACCACTGAACCTTTAGGTTAGTTAGACATTAAACAATGACTAGACATGTTAAAGATCCACGCCAGCTTCACGATAGACTGTTTGAAAAATCCTGGGATGTTACAAGCTCATTTTCACCTCTAAGCTCCACATTTCTTCCACATGACAATTTAACACACTACCATGTCTAAGTAGTCATGTACACATCAGACTTGGGCTTAAACCCTTTTTTGGGGGCCTCAGTGTCTTCTCCTGGCAAAGGTCTCCTTTAAAACCACTCCAGGGTGGGCTGCAGGTGTTGTCTAAAAACAACGATGCAGGTTGAACTGGCTTTATAGAAGTTTATGAAGGTATGGTGATGCAGTTGGAGAGAAACCTCAGTAAGAACCATATGGATCATGGTGTGATCACACACACTGTAGCGCCTAAAGCCGGCCCAGGGTCTTATAAAAACATTAAAAGGTCATCCCACACACCTGGATGTTGTTTTATGTACTACCAGGCTGCCAGTTGCCCTTAAAGTGTCGCTCGTCGTTCCAGATTTAACAAAAAACATTTGGTCGTTGACCGTGATCTGACTCTGGAGTTCTGTTTGTTTTTATAGTCTCCTGACCAATCCGTTCCAATACGACTCATGTTGTTTCAACTACGAAAATAAAATAGCTTTATGACAAAGATCCAGGCATATTTATGACCAGGATCGGTTTTACCGTAATGTAGAGTCTGCTGTTTGGAGAATCCATAAACCGTCATTTTCCATTTTGAAAATGGCAAACACTAGGACCTAGTGGTAGTCTGATTAACCTGATCCATGTTAGCTCCATTAAACTCCACGTTATTTTAACACTGGTCATTAATTAATAAGCTTCAGTCTCTATAGTTGTGCAACTCATCTCTTTTGCATTTTTACAGGAGGCAGACTTCGAGGATATGATTAGCACTGCGCAGGAAATGGAGGACAAGTATGGCTACTTATTCGAGAAGATCGTCATCAACGATGACCTGGCCGTGGCGTTCACTGAGATCAGAGCAGAACTGAAGAAGCTTGAAAAGGAACGTAACTGGATCCCCAAGATATGGGCTTGAAAAATGTCATGTTTAAACTGCGGGTCTGTTTTGAAACCTAGTGATCTCTCTACATATACGACTCTACATAGTTTTACGTCATCCTACATGTGCTCCTGAAAAGAAGGCTGCCTCAGTTCTTGCCTCAAAAAATATGCCTCCTCAGATGCCAGATTTGGACCATTTACTCTGACTAAATATAAAGGGTGCTCCTTGTGCTTACTCAGCCAAGAAGGTAATCCCAGCACTCAGTGCGACACCTTCAGTCACAAAAATGTTAATGTGGCGTATGTAAGCCGTATGTAAGCCAACATGTAAGTGGTGTGGCCAATTAAGTTATGCACCAGTGTCATTTATTGGCAATTTGGGGTTTGTCAGTGACAATTAAACCATTTACTGTACACAAAAGGGGATGTTAGCTAGCATGCTAGCAGTTTTGTGTCACCTAAGCCCATTGGTTTTACTGGTTAGCTAAGCAAGCAAGTCACTGTCTAACAAGAGCATCTCAGTCATCAGTCTTCTAAAGCTAGAATCCTCAGTTAGAATTCTCTCTACCTCAACAGGCAGTAGACAGCAAGGGAGCTCGCTAGGTTTTGAGACAGACCCCATGTCTTAACTTGTTTTGTTGATATTTACTAGATATGGAAAGATACATAGCATAAGGTACTAGCATAAGTTAATAAGATGATAATCAACAGTGATGTTTAATTAAGCTGTAAATAAACTGGCAAATTCTAAAAGATATATATATATATATCTTCCGCGATCTCAAATTATCGTGATTAAAAAAAATTGTGCTGTTAACGCAAATTCTAATTTGGCCCTGCGATTCTCCCGTAGTTCATGTTGAGGCTTGTCGTGCGCTGCTTCAGTAAGAGTAAGGCTGCGTCCGAAATGGCATACTTAGGAC
>JAOVVF010000022.1:2263303-2280810 GCA_028565595.1 Duopalatinus emarginatus
ATATATACCCCTGGTACATCTACAAATGTCTCAGACAGCTGAACACTATGTGTGTCTCCTTTCTGACGAATTACACTTGTCCATGTCCTGCATTCATTCTGGTGGGTTTGGTCTCTTCTGACAATGTGCTAGACAAAAATCAAATTATGGTTAGAGGAACACTCATCTGAGCTCGGGGTTTGACTGCAGGACGTATGGTGTTTATTGCCTACAGAACATTTTCGCAAGCTCATGGAGTTTAGATTTCTGCAGTTTTAGACTGGTTTAGCAGTTTTTCAGGCTCTTCCATGTAATAATTCATGTGATAATATTTTCCTAATTACCTATTAACTATTATGGCTAATCCTAGTTATCCTATTATATCAGCAGTTTGCATTTATTTATTTATTAAAAAAACAATATGACGCTTTTATCCATTTATATTTACCGTTACTGTTGTGGAATTACCAGGAGGAATGTACTGTTTTATATCCGGCTGTTACGAAGTTCTGACACTGAAGACTCCTTCTTTTAATGTTCAATAAACATTGTACATTTATTCACCGTACAAGTCTCTGTGAATGATCTGTTACTATAAAAACACTAACACATTCAAACGACCTCTGATTTGCAGCTGCATTACTGTGCAAGGTGCTGGTATGGAAAAGAATCAATTTTATGGCCAAACAGAAGAGAAAAATTGTTGTACACACCGTTCCTTTATACAAGAGTTTCTGTCTTGCTGTATTAAAATATCACATGGTTGAAGAGACTGAATGTGGCTGCTAATTCTAATATAGTCATCAATAACAATCTGGCCACAGAGACGAACCGGTGGATCTCAAAAAAAAAAAAACCCAACACAAACTTGAGTTTAACAAATGTGAAATTGATGACTTGTTTTTGTGTTTGTTTTATTGTGATGACATTGTTGTAACTGAACACATCGGAACTTTCCAGCCCAGTTCTTTTGTTTGTTATGATCCGTTACATGTTGAAAATTGCTGAAAGCGAACGTTCGTAATGATTCCATGTCTCGATGCAATTCTTGAATGTAAATGCATGACTCCTTCGCTTTGTGTGTGTGTGTGTGTGTGTGTGTGTGTGTGTGTGTGTCTGTACTGCCATAGCTCATGTTTGGACATTAATTGCAAGCAGACGTGGACTCTCCATAACAAGATGTGTTCTCAATTTGGATTAAGTGGGGTAGAGCAAGGCCACGATCATCGCTCTTAACTCGTGACTACAGGAGTGAACTCTGGATGAAGCCCTCTGAAACACGTCCAGGTAGCTTCAGTGTGTACGGCACCAGACATTTCCATCCAAGCCCAAACGCGTTCCCAATTCGCTTCTGATACTGACCATGGCCGGAGCGCTTACCATGATTTACATCCGCCTCAGTCTTTTGCGTAACGTCCACTCTGTGTTTAGAGTTGCAGTAATTGATGCAGAAATTGATCCATTACGCCAAATCACAAAACACTTAACGTTAGGGCGCCGTTTGGTTTGTGCATTTCTATGGACGGACAAAAGGGTCAAGAGTTCCTGAGGTCTTTTTTTCCCCTTTCAGAAGAGTTTGATCTAGTCCGAGGCGAGCTGAAACAGAACAGTTGAATTAGGAGCCGGTGGGACTTCTATAAGCCAGAGGAGGAAGTGCTTAGTATATTAAAGTAAAATTAAAGAGCGACTTGGGAGTTGGTTGGGTCACTTTGGCTGGATGCCTGGGTGGGACAATGAATGGGAAATACCACTTATACCTGATTTTACCTTTGAGCATGGCCAGAAGGAAAAGAGAACCCAAAATATGTGATTTGTATTAAATTCACAGACTTTCCTTGTAACTTTGGGGCTTTGATAAAAAAAAAAGATTGTTTTTGTATTATTTTATAATATATCGTCAATGTTTGGTTCCAAAGCCTGTATTTGATATTTGACACTCAGACTTCAATTTTTGAGGAATTTCTTGGCAGCAACCGGGATTTTTCTTGAATGAGACTTTCGCTTCATCGTATGGTTATTCTTATAAGTTTATTGTACTAAACTTTACATTTTAGACAGATAGACAGACACATAAAACTTTATTCATCCAGAGGGAAATTGTATCGTTCTAGCAGCAGGAACTCGGAAATCCTACAGCTCGAAATACAACAGAAGTGTGGAGCGTTCTGCAGGAAGTCTAGTGTTCGTTACCTAGAGAACATTTTCACAAGCTCATGAGTGGGACTGACCAAGGATTTGAACGTTGAACAGTGAGATGTGTAATGTAAAGTGGACTGATTGACCAACTATGTTGGCAGACAGATGAATCTGACCTCTGCATTTAACCCATCAGTGCACTGAAACACACACACACACATTACAGGGCAGCAAGTACACTTGCCCGGAGTGGGGGACAGGCCCTATCCGCACAGCAGGTACAAGATGAAAGTGAACTATTTTGCATACTGTGTTTGCACACAGAGGAATGTGACCTCCACGTTTAACTCATCCATGCAGTGAAACACACCAAGGCACAGTCAGGTGCCTTGCTCAAGGGCACCTCAGTCGTGTCTTGCCCTGGGCGGGGATCGAACCCACGACTTTCCGGTCACAAGACCGCTTCCCTAACCACTAGGCCACGGCTGCCCCTGTACAAGGTTATGTGCCTTGCTCAAGGGCACTTTAGTTGTGTCTTATCTGTGACACAATTATTAGAAAAGATGCGGTAGGTTGGCTTCATGTGTCTCGGAGGAAGCACATAGTTAGCCTTCACTTCCTGCATAGGAGCTGTCGTAGGAAAGGCGGTGGTACTTGGTTCATTGATTGGGAATTTTCTGGGAGAATTTGGGAGAAAATCTGGGAAAAAATGAGTAACACCTATTTATTTTCCCAGTGTCAAACAAGTGTCTCATTGGTTTGTAGTGCTAGTCACAGGAGAAAACGTTTACTTATAGCCATGTGCTCTTCATTAATGGTTGAGCTTTATAAAGTAAATGTTGTCACTGTTGAGTCATGCTAGTGGTTTATCCAGACCGTTATAAGCAAAGAATTTGTCTTGGGCTTCAAATTCCTCCATTCAAGTACTATTACATAACGTTTGGTTTCCAAGTATATTAACTTTTACCTAAAATTACTTCCCACATACTAAAAGGAAAATCTTTTTTTTCTTTTACACTTTCCACCCATTTTCAGTCATCAGTACATTTTGGATTTATTTTAGCACCAGGCGGCTATTTCAACATACGGCAGACACGATGGCACTTAATACCCATCAGTGGTAATCTAAGTGCTGTTAAGTATGCTATTCATCAGTGTAAGCTAGCTGCTAGCACTCGTGTACAGCCGTAATCATGCTAGCTAGCTGATTAGCATGTGGGCTATTAGAAGTCAAGCTGTTGTAGGTAAACGCTAGCTAATGATTTAGCATAGTGCTCGGTGGAATTGGCAGCGATGTACCAAAATTAGTCTGTGATTTGAAAAGAGTTGAGATTTTTCTAGCTAAAAGAACATTTAGCAAAGGATTTACTCAGAAGACGGCATGATGGCATTTTGATTAAAGACACCTCACCCTCAGGCTTACACGGCCCCTGGTAATTGATTTACAATCATCCAGCGCAGGAGAACGTGAGGCCGAGCGAAGGATCTGGAGATGCTTCAGATACTGCACGCGTCTGGTTTTGTGAGATGAATCGCGAGGAAGGCACGGAGCCCGAGGTTTGTGGCTTTACGAGAGGTCAGGTTCTTTTACAGGCTGATGTCATCTCTATTAAAAGGCTATCTGACCAGCCAGGCAGGAGTGTGTTGAATCGTCTACAGAAGAAATACCGAACACTCTGTGGTCCACAGGGGTGTTTTTATGTTACCTCAATAGCTATTACAGTCATTGTAGTGACTGGTGTATATTATTTGCTTCACTATAATCGTGACATGGGTTTGTTGTCTTGTACTTAAACGAATTGCATCATTTTCCTAAAGCGTTCCTGCGCTCGAGCCAACACAAAGAAACAATCTTCTATTTTAATGAGACTCGAACAGGAGCGTTAGGTGAAAAAAAAAAAAAAAAACGATCCCAGCACTCTATTTACACTGCCTAATTACTAATGGATAAGGTCATTTAATGTGAATTCACGCGAGCTAGGCCAAATATAACACTTTAATCGAGGGGTGATGCAGTGTGACGAATGGCGCCTGATTTCTAAAAGCATTTAGCGCAGTCACGGCTTACACCCGTGTATCAGCGACAGTGATTGGTCGAGCTGTTTTCCCCATACCGGTCATTGATCACGCTACTGAAATTGCGAAGGCAAACCATTTTCAGATGTGCTAAATTTTCTTTTAAATAAATCTGCCTCTGGGACTGAGCGGATGAAATCGGCTCCAGTGGGCTGCACTTTGTGTTGGATATCATGGTCTGTGTGTGTGTGTGTGTGTGTGTGTGTTGCCAATATGATGCTACATTCCTTGAAGAAGCTCTTCCAGAAAGTTGACTCGAAGAAAGAAATCGAGATGCTGAACAAGTGTGTAATTATTAAGCAGGTTTTTTTTTTTGTTTTCGGAAAACTTTTACCGACGGTCGATAAAAACAAGTTGCTCGTTTGAGAATAAGGCTACATTAATAATATAGAAAAAAGAAGCATACATTCGGGTTCATTTCACACTTCAGGTCTTGTCATAGAACATATATGGAATATTATTATTACGGTCAGTTAGTCAGTCATGCTTTTATCCACTTTGCCTGGGTCACGGTTTGTCCAGAGCTCCCCCGGATTCATTGGGTGCAAGGCGGGAATACCACTGGACAGGGCAGTAATACAGCACTCAGTCTTTCAGGTTAAGAGTCTATTAACGTAGCGCATCATAGTTTGGCACTTTTGCTCCACTCTTCCTTGTTAAAAACACTCCAGATGTATCAGATTCAGACGGGATCCCATGTGCACAGCCCTCTTCAATATATTACTGGATCTGAACTCTGATTTAGACTCATGGCCCATTCCAAAGCATTGATCTCCTTTCTTTTGGAAACTGGTTGACTTTTGTGGATTTGTGCTTTTGGTTCGTTATCGTGCTGGAAGGAAGGTGAACGCTTTCTTCGTCTTTAGCTGTCACATGTCTGCGGGTTTAGTGCCAAGCTAGATTGGTATTTGGAGCGATCCATGATTCTTTCGATCGTAACTACAGCTCCAGGCCCAGCTGAAGAGAAGCAAGAGTTTTCCGGTAAATTGGGATGTTTGATGCTGAGTTTTTCCCTGCCGTCTCGCTCAACACTGGCGTTTACTTGTTGATTCTTCTAGGCTGCTGTGAGACAATTGTACTCCATTGTAAAAAGCGCTGTATAAATAAATTTGACTTGACTTGACTTGAAGACCAATGATGCTTCCACCACCATGCTTCACCGTGAGTGACCACTGCAAGACAAACCTTAGTTATAAAGTACACACTAGGGGGCAGCGAACACACTTGTCCAGAGCAGAGATATACATTACATTTACATTAGGATTTAGCAGACTGTCTTATCTAAAACAAATTACTAAAATGCTTTAACTTGGGACATTTAACCTAAGTGTCATTAATTTGGGGTATTCAAAGCTGCCACCACCATGCTTCACCATGGATATTAGGGCTTTTGGGTGCTAAACTGGGTTGTTTTTTAAACTGAAAGTGAACTGACTGACCCGGTGTGCCTGCACACAGAGGAATTTGACCTCCACATTTAACTCAGCTGTGTATTGAAACACACACTTGCCCAGAGCGAAGGGCGGCACCATCCACATTTACATTTACACTTACATTTATGGCATTTATATTGCTGGTAGACTTGAAATCAAGGTACTTTAAGCTAGAATACTTCCAGACATGTGTCATACAATACCTAACAAGTATTCCTACAATGTGCAAAAACTTTTTAAAAGAGTTAAGTTCTGCCTTGTCAGAATGGGGGATCAAACCAGTGACCCGATCACATGACTTGTTTCCTAACCAAGGCTGCTCCATGTTTTTGTGCCCAAAATAAATTTTTTTAAATTATGCCTCAAAATTACTCTCTTATTCTCATCAGATCATAACACATTTTGATTACATTTTTCTTTTCTTGGGAAAGCGTTTCTGTCTAGACGCCATATGCAGAATCCAGGATTGTTGTTCAATGCAGAAAGTGAGCAGTACTCGCCAGATATTCCTGCAGCTCCTTTAATGTTGATGAAGGTCTCTTGGCAGCTTCCCTGATAAGTTTCTTTCTTATCCGTTCTCCAATTCTGAGTTGTTGAGGAACGTCCTGTTCTTGTTAGTGTCCCTTAGGCTGCACCATTTTTTCCATTTTCTTTTGCCATTTTTTGAAATTTGCCCAGAAGGGGCGGCTTGGTAGTGGTGGAATTTGAACTGAAGTCCAAACACCGGGCTAGCTCTGCTATGCACCTTCACGCTGTTCCGTGATATGGTCCATGTAATGTTTTGGGAATTCTTTTGTACCCCTCTCTTGATGGATACCTTCCAGCAGTGAGATCCTGTACACGCTTTGTAAGTTCTTTGAGGATCACGGCTCGAGCAGTCAACCGAAACCGAGAAGATGTCCAGAACATCTTCTAGATACAGCTGAGCTTCATTTGAATGGTTGGTGATTGATGTTTAAATGTCCAAAGACATGCAGTAAATTGGTTCATTCTGAGTTTTGTTTGAACGAGATTGAATGTGATTGATTCATTCTGAGCATAAAACCGCGTACACATTTACGCAACCAGGTTATTTATTATTGCACGTTCTTTCTTTTCTGTTTTTCCCCCCCTGAAAAAAAATCTCAAATGAATGAAAACGCCATTTGTTTGATGAAAGTTTAAAGGACCTGAAGTTTACAGAGTATGACAGATTAACCAGACGCATACTTCCAGTTTTCATCATGTTCTGCAGCAAAACTCACGCAATCAGACTGTTTTTCTAAAGCCGATGAATGAACAGTGTAATATTATAATAGCAGAGGGGGAAAGTTTTGTTCTGGAAGCTGACATTTGATTTCAAACATTTCAAGCAGCTGAAACAAGGTTCCCTTTGTACCAGCGAAGGCCTTTATTTAGCGTTTTTATAAACTCGTCCCACTTTGTGGTATTGTAGTGTTTGCCTCGGCGTGTAAACGACTCGGTAATGAAGTCCTCCTGGGAATGATTACGTGCGGATTAGAACAAACCCACTGGCCTTTTACTGGGCTTATACATGTTCTGCACGTGTTCACGTGCGCCGCCCGGCAAGCCAAGTGAAAGGGCAGGTGCGTTCTCGCTCCTTCGCTGATTGCGACCGTTGTATTGATGGCATTTCTACAGAAAAATAAATGGGTGCAAGAAAGAAAAACCCAAGACGGCGTCCCGACTAAACGTGTAATTATTCTGACAGCTGGACACTTTTGATTAAACACGTTTGTGGAAGCTATAAATGAAAACAAGTCAGACGCTCACGTGCGCTTTGAAATCTGAGCACGGATAATTTAAACACGCTCAAAACAAATTAGGACAGATTTGAAGGCTGGACCCTCCTCACAGGAGACACAAACTTAACCGATTGGCACCGAAGAAAAAAAATGACCATGTGACCACGAGAAAATCTGCGTCTTCCATCATGCTTCTAAAGAGTTCAGTAACTTTTAGGCGAGACTCTACACCAATATCACGAGTGTATCCACCATCCTATTCGTAATACACATTTTGTTATAGGAAAATAATCAACAACAGGGTGGTGTGATGAAGCGTATCTACTGGTCCTACACAGAAAAAAGTGAACATTATCCTATCAGTAAGCCCTGAAATGTTTTATTCCTCTTATACCATCCTTTTTCATTATGTTATATAATAATGTTATATCATAATGTTGTTTTTTTAATCCATTTATTGTTACATTTTGGGAAAAACCTGGAAACCTGGATCACTTTCATTATAGATTTGTCTTATTAATGTCAAGAGAAGATGGTGCTGAAGCTGAAGAGAAGCAAGAGTTTTCCGGGATGAAACTGGGATGTTTAAAGCTTCCACCACCATGCTTCACCGTGAGTGACCACTGCAAGACAAACCTTAGATATAAAGTACACACTAGGGGGCAGCGAACACACTTGTCCAGAGCAGAGCGTAGCCCATTTACATGAGTATTTAGCAGACCATGTTATTTAGAACAAATTACTAAAATGCTTTAACTTGGGACATTTAACCTAAGTGTCATTAATTTGGGGTATTCAAAGCTGCCACCACCATGCTTTACCATGGATATTAGGGCTTTTGGGTGCTAAACTGGGTTGTTTTTTAAACTGAAAGTGAACTAACTGACCCAGCAACAAGGCTGCTCCATGTTTTTGTGCCCAAAAGACATTTTTTAAAATTGTGCCTCAAAGTTACTCTCTTATTCTCATCAGATCATAACACATTTTGATTACATTTTTCTTTCCCTGGAAAAGCGTTTCTTTGATAATGTTACATCATACTGTTGTTTTTTTTATCCATTTATTGTTACATTTTGGGAAAAACCTGGAAACAAGTTATCACTTTCATTATAGATTTGTCTTATTAATGTCAAGAGAAGATGGTGCCTCCTTTTGGGAACCTCGCCTTTCCGATAAATCCGACACTGAGATTGTTCAGTCCAGTCTCTGAATGTTGGGATTGTATGTATTTGTGTGTGTGCGTGTGTGTGCGTGTGTTTGTTCAGACCAAACAACTGATTGTTGTAGAGTCTAATAGCTCAGAGGAAGAAGCTATTGGACAGTCGGGATCAACAGCAGTAATGGTGCAGGACATCAAAATCATTGTTGATGTGATAGAATGGATTGAACAGGAAGATTGAGCCAGTGTACTGGGTTACTGATAAAGACTGTTTTAATGAATGAATATTCAGCTAATGCTATATTCGTGCTAATGCTACCTGATATTGTTCCACATATCTGTTGTTCACATACTGCATAGTAGATTAATAAAGTTAATAAAGACACACCTCATTTCCGTCCTCACAGATCAGAACAGTTGCTGTGATAAATTCTAATTAGTAGTAATTAAATATATATTAAACAATTATATAAAGTTTATATATATATATATAATATGAATTCCTTCCCATTAGTAAAACACACACATTCTGCAATTTAAATCCCTGTGAATGAGCTATAACTATAGATTATATAATAATATAGTGAAAGTTAAAGGAATTGAATTTACCCCGTTCAGGCATTGAAACACACACACACTAGTGAACACACACACTAGGGTGTAGTGTACACACTAGCCCAGAGCAGTGGGTTACCCCTATCCATGGCACCTACGTAGGAAGCAGTTGGGTGGTCAGGTGACTTGCTTAAGGGTACGTCAGTCGTGTCTTGTCGATAGGGAATATCGAACCGGCAACTTTCCTGGTCACAAGACTGGTTGAGGCCTAATGTCGAGTCAAGGCTGCTCCTATGTAATATAATAATGCCCCTAATATAAACCCATTACACTGTAGACCAATTATAATCAATCATCATCTTTGCTATGCTGAATAATTCCTTCTTGTGCAGATGGATCCTCGAGGAAAGACTAGCAGGCTGGCCATTATAACCAGCTACCCAGCTGCCCCTATTCATCCTCCACCAACCTCACCATGGTGTTTTCCATAGGAAAAAAAACTTAATGTAACAATGCCTGCCAACATCATCTCGCGTTTTTTTTCCTCGGCAGGCTTTTTTGAAAGTGCAGAAATTTAACTTGGAGCGTAGCGCTATTTCATTAATCGGCTTTCCAAAACACACAAACACACCGTGTAAGTGTTGACTCGATGTTCTCGAGTCTCACCGCGCCTACCTTCTGCACACCGGCGAGATAATGTAGGCGCGCTGCCTGGAACGCTGTTGTTTTCTTTGGGACGCGATTTTACGGCAACATCCGACGGGGATGGTGCGGGTGCGGGGCGCTGGCGTGGCCACGGGCCTGCGACTTTTAATGGACTAGAACCAGAGAGAACATAAAGAGCCACGGAGACCTCGCATTCACCTCCGACCAAATCGCTCAAGCGGCCCACCGGCCCAAATCTGGGATTACAAAAATGTGTTTTTCCTCAGCTCTGGCTTGGGCGCTGTGTACAGTATGTATATAT
Organism: Duopalatinus emarginatus; assembly: GCA_028565595.1. NCBI lineage: Eukaryota > Metazoa > Chordata > Actinopteri > Siluriformes > Pimelodidae > Duopalatinus > Duopalatinus emarginatus. The sequence goes on from JAOVVF010000022.1 coordinate 2,273,354, forward strand.
TATATACGTAGGCTTTTGGAAATGGCTGTGCAAACTGCATAATGGCTGCGGTGGGATTCGGACAGATTGCAGACAGACCAGGGTTGTTTTACGAACCTGAATCCATGTGCTGTTAATGCCTGGAGGTAGAGTGCACTTGCAGGGGAATTTACTTTATTATGACTTGTTCGTTTGAGGGAAAAGATAATGTTTGTTCTTCATTGTGGGATTGGAGACGTTGGTTAAAGAGACAAAAGCTGATTGTTCACGTTTTTAGATTCTCTTCACGTAAACCTTTATGTTAAAAACGTGACGTTTGCGAGAATAAGAGGAGAACTGGATCCTGTGTCTGTGGTTAAAACGATTTGGATTTTGGATCACTTCTGAAGCATTATAGAAGGAAATTTTGTCCTTACAACATTTGTCACACTGCGTTGTTGACAAGGCCGGACTGATGGAAATGAAACCTATATTAAAAATATATCAAAAATATATTAAAAACAAATCGAAAACAGCTTGGAAAGTCAGATACTTTTTTTTTTTTTTTGCGGAAATAAGGCTGCAATTAATGCTCTTTAAATATAACCCTAATGAGCAGTATTTATTGTGGTCACAAGCAGCATTTCGTCTTCTATGGATCCAGTGAGTGTGCTTTGGCATGGACGGAGAGGAACCTGATTTCCAAGCAAAACACTGTTTTATGTGGCTCTTGTAATACGGCCATTTTTAAGTGAGACGTGATTCCGAAAACAGGACACTTCCTCTCCCGGGTGTTCTTGGGTCGTGTCCTCGCTAGATGTTACACGTCAAAGAGATACAGTGGAGTGAGAGTCTAATCCAGTTTAAACCCTGAAGCAGATACAAACACGGTTAAACTCCTGAAACGGGTCAGATTCCTCTCCAGCGTGCTCCTGTCTCGGTTTAGGTTGGACTTGGGAATCCTCGGAGGAAGTTTGAATCGGCGACTTTAGCCTTTTTTGGTTGTATGAATTCTGAGTCTAGTCATTCAGGGGCTGTTTGAGAGACGCCCAAGCCACTTTTTACACTCTTACGGCTTACTTACGGTATGTTTGCGACTTGTTTTCAGAGCTGTGGACAGTATTTTACATGCCGTGAACAATATGAGTTCTTGATTCTAATCCTGTGAGCTTCAGAAACTGAAGACTGTGACTAAAGCTACAGCTGCAGTAGTCACATGGAACACACTATATAGAGTGAAGTCAGGTAAATTGGGCCATCGGCTAAATTGGACCAGAGATGGACGGAGTGTCACAGTGGTTTAAATGATACTAGCTGTGAATCACTGTTCATAAAATCAAACGGTTGCCGCAACTGGGCTTGATGTGTTTGATTTACTTGATGAAACGCTAGATACAAATACGATCCTTATCTCACGAAATGTGGCTCATTTGTGGTTGGTGTGGTACAGTGGTAACATCATTGGCTTCCATGTGAGAGACCTGGGTTCGATTCCTGGTCTGGGCAGCCAGACTGTGCTACACCAATAAGGGTCCTTGGGCAAGACTCCTAACACTACGATGGCCTACCTGTAATGCCAGTAAGTCACTCTGGATAAGAGCGTCAGCCAAATGCTGAAATGTAAATGTTTCACACCATTGATAAACTCTCAGGATCGACTAAGGCAGAGCAATATTAGCCAATCACTGATCATTTAGCTGATCGATCCTTCAGTTTCTAAATTATATGATTAAAGGTTTTAGCATTTCACAAACATTTTGCTTGACCGTAAATTGATTCAGAAATTTGGAGTTCGGGTAATTTGGGGTGTAAAATCTGACGTAAAGAGACGTTTTTGTCAGTGAGGTAAATAAGAAGTGAAAGCGAACCATCAGCCCACTGTGCTTGCACATGCACAGAGTCATGTGACCTCTGCGACCACATTTATCCCAACCATGCAGTAAAGCACATGCACTAGTAAACACTAGGGGGCAGTGAACACACATGCCACCAGCCACAGTGCCCAGGCGGTTGTGTGTTGGGGTGGTTAGGTGCCTTTCTCAACAGCACTTCAGTCGTGTCTTGTATGTTTACAAGCTCACAACTGTAATCAAAATAGCAACCTGTTAGCTCGCTAATCAGCTCCCGTCTCCTTTTAACTGAGCGTCTTATCGATACACCTTCAGGTTACAGTAGATTGGACATTGTGTCGAAACATGAGCACTGCTCTGTGCGACTTCTACTGTGACTTGAGCTTCATCTCATAGTGGAAAGTTGTGGAACCTCTCGAAACTGTTCTACATATAAGTCGAAAACCTTGGCGTGTCTGAGAGACAGATTGCCTCGCTAGCTGCTAAAGTGAAAAAAATAACTTACAAAATTCCTACGTTCACAGCCAAGTGTTGTGTTATTCCAGCGTGATGGGGGAGATTCATTTTCTGTAGCGAAATATCCTAATTTGTATGTCTGCTCTTTCATTTTGGACAGCCTTCTTTGGAGGAGGATTACGCTTTGGCTTGTTTAGCTTGGTACGCTCGAGTAGACCGGGAGGGCGCTGAAGCCTTTTCTAGGCGTGATAAATAGAGATGACAGTAAAAGGTGGATGATGAACTCGGCGCCTATTAATCCAAACGAAACACTATACACAGTCGGGGCCAACGTAAAGTCAGGTAGCGCTGCCCAAATCCTTTCCGAGATATTAATGACCTAATACAGAGACGGTAAATGAATAATCCATACGTTTCGACACGTGTCGCGTTGGCACTCTGTTATGCCGAAGGCCAGACAGCTGCTTTACACTTGGACCAACAGGAGCTTGGCACAGCTACTCACTTCATGACCGGAGAATTACAGCGTCATCGCTCTCACCACCTTCCGGACACACTCATTACCGGCTCCATGCCTCATTATGCTCTATTTGGGCTGCTGAGCGAGCAGCCAGAGAGACACGGATGACAAGAACGAGGGCTGTAATCGCAGGTGTGTTCGTTTTGTGTACATCATTAGAGAAAGATGGAGCATGATGAGTCTAATTAGTGAGAAATGAAACACTCGAGGCGTGACGTTATGGGAAAATAATTAACAGAGCGAAATTAAGCACCGTGAAGTGGATTTTTTCCTATAACAGCACATGCTAAGGCGGTTTATTTTTCCTCCTAGACCGAGACAATTACCCGGCGATTAAAATGTTTTTAATGATTTATTAACACCGCACTTTACCCTGTTGTGGAAAAGTGAATACTCGTTCCTTCAATGTTAAATATGTCTATACATCATATCAATGTTTTTTTCTTTTTAAATAACAACGCATTCAATTTTTTAATTTTTTTATTTTATTACATTAATTTTAATTAAGTAATTTTATACATTAGAATGTATTTTAAAACATAGATAAAATATTTATAATATTTTAAAATATTTTTAATCATACTTTTTATGAATTAAATTCAGTTTTATTTATGTAGCATAATTACCAATGGACCGAGCTTCAGGGATCTGGTCTCTAGTCTGTAAAGAATTTCCCGTGTTCTACCCGTGTCCACATGGGTTTTCCGGTTTCCTCCCACCCACAGGAAAACACACATGAACACATGATAGGTGAACTGGATGTGCTACATTGCCCTAGGTGTGAGTGTGTGAGTGAACTATTGTGTGTGCGATACCCTGCGATAAATTAGCGCCCTGTCTGGGGGGTATTCCTGCCTCATGTCTAATGATTCCGGGTGGGATACGGACAAACCCTGAACCAGAGGAACGAGGCAGTTAAGAGAATGACTGACTGACTGACTGACTGACTGACTGACTGGCTGGCTGACGTTATCCCAAAGCAGCTTTACAGAAATATAAAATCCAGATTTTACATTTATATCAATTTTATCCCTGATGAGCAAACCGGAGGCGAGATGGCAAGTAAAAGTGTTATGAGATGACAAGAGGAAAGACATGGTCAGGAACCAGACTCAAAAGGGAAGCCATCCTCATCTGGGTGACACCGATAGTGTGATTATAAATAATCTCTTCTAGAACTGTGTGGAAAAAAAGGGAGAGATATAAAGCCAGGAAATGTATTAGTCTGATTTTCTTCACTGATGGACATGTGACTGATGAAGACTAAAGCTGTTCAGTCCTAGTTTTCCTGTGATGACTGTTTATAGTATTCATCACAGCCCAAAGACAAATTCATGGCTTTAAAGGAGACATTCCTTATTCTCTCTGGGGTCTTAATGAAATGTCTGTGACATTCTTTGATCCAAATATCACATGGATTAAATCCTACAGGTTTTTTTTTCACTCTGTCTAAAACAGCTCTTTCCAAACGCTCAGTTTCAATGCTTGTTGTTTTAAATGATAATGACTCACTGATAACTCCGCCCCCTCTTGCACGGGGTGTGTCTGTAGACATATTACACAGATCATTGTCTCTGAAGGGAGTCTGATGACATGCTCACCAATTTTGTTATGGATAAATAATCTCTATAACGTTTCAAGTTCTCAATTGATTTTAATAGGTCGGTTTTATATCTCTTTTATATTTATATTTTAATGAGTCGTTCAGACCTACTGTACATGCAGTACAAAAGACGTTTCGGTTCCAATTACTCTGAATCTCAATATCACCTGTGCAGTGCAACACACACATTACTGAACACACATACTAGGGGTCAGTGAGCACTGTTGCCCGGGGAAGGGGGCAGCCCCTATGCACAATGCCTGGGGAGCGGTTGGGGGGTTTGTTTGTATCAGTTGTGGGGATCAAGTTCCTTAACCACAAGCACACAAATCTGTCAACTGAGTTTGTGGTTTTGCGATTTCCACTCACCAGATCTCAACATTACTCAATACATGGGCAGCCATGGCCTAGTAGTTAGGGAACTGGAAGGTCCCGGGTTCGCTCCCAGGGCAAGACACGACTGAGGTGCCCCTGAGCAAGGCACCTAACTCCCCCAACTGATCCCCAGGCACCTTGGTTTAGGGCTGATCCAGGCAATTGTGTTCACTGCCCCCTAGTGTTCACGCGTGTGTGTGTGTGTGTGTGTGTGTGTGTTTCAATGCACGGATGGGTTAAATGTGGAGTTCACATTCTTTGCAGTAGGCAAATAGTTCACTTTCATATCTGGGATGCCATTCAACACACTGGGGAACAGAGAAATCCTGTCCTATGTCCTACAGTTTGTGGGTTTGTAGACTCTCCAGATTCACAAAAGAACGTACACAAGCATTGAAAAAAGTGTGTTTTTCATAACCTGGCCCCATTTAGGTTAATAACAACAAACAACATGGTCATACGGAGTCTCAGGAATCCAAGTACCTGTGAATTAACTTTCAGAGGATCACATTAATATAAAATTGCAATTACTGCTATTGAAAATTAATCAGCAATTCAAGAATTTAACAGGGTTGTGGTATAAGAAGCACCGAGCAAGACGGAAAAAAACCCTCCCTCTCCTCTGGATCACACAGTCAATTGGGCGTGAAAGGCATAAAATAGTGCGCGGGCGGAAATCAGCGTGATGCTAAGTAAGGAGAAGTTAATGTGCTACAGGGGATTCCGGTACGGAGTTACGGCTGAACATAAACACACACACACACACACACGTACGCACACACACACACACACACACACACACACACACCAGAAAGCTTCCAAAGAAGCACTGGAATGGGACAAGTGAGCCCGTGGCTGTCAGGTACGATTATGTCCCGTGGTAACTTAAAGAGCCTGAAGTGGTGTTTACAGCTCCGCTCAGGAACCGCTCAGGAACTGGGCGATGGAGAAAAGCCTGCGGAGTCTGCAAATATTGAATTATGGATGGGGTTCTTGACTAACAAACATGACCTGATCCACGAAACACGGAGAAGCCTGTGAGGTGAAGGACGCCTGTGGAGCGCGAGTCCACGGGAAAGCACTGGGGCTTGGAGAAACATATGGGAACTATTTGTTGGGTTAATGATGCATTAGTATGAAAAGGATGATTGATGGCTAAGTCATAATTATATGATATAGTTACTACAGTATTTAAACACCCAGGGATTTTAGGGAACACATGTGGCACAACCCTGCGTGTTCATACGGCAGTTCATCAAAGCAAAGTCACACTGGGCATTGGCTCTCAGAGCCGGGGTTATTTTTTTAATCCACAACGTCGCTTTAAGATGCAATGGGAAAGATGGATAAGCGGATGCTTATAAGTGGATATCACATTAATCCAGCTCTCATTTCTTCAATAATATCATTGTCAGGCTTGGGTCTGGAAACAAGATGTCCATTTACAGCTGTGTTACACCATTAATACTCCATTTTCCCTCATGTACAATGTCTCATTTAGTTATTGCACTGCTCAGAAAAAAAACCACTTCACAACCAGAGCTAAATGACATTTGGAGGCCAGAGCTGAGTCGAGCTGCCAGAGATTGTAACAGCGAATCTGAACGGTTGTTTAAATAGGGTTTCGAACGCACCCCTTGAAATAACAGTGCTTGAAAAAAGCGCCAGTGGTTCTGAATGAAACCTCGCTGTGTTTTCGTGCAAGGTTCTTATTTAAAAGAGGAAATAAAAGGCAGGAAGGCATGATACAGCGGTTCAAATGCAGGCAAGATAATTGTGTTAGTATTATTATTATTATTATTATTATTATTATTATTATTAGCATCATCATCATCGACTGGTTTGTATCTTGGTTACTTTTCCAGTTTTTACAGCTTTATGTATGTACAGTTGTACGTATGTAATTCCACTTACCCCCCCCCCTCCCCCCCCCATTAAACCTGACTGGACAGGCGTGTGAGTACTAATAATTCCCCAAACTATTAAAAGCAGAATTAAAAACTCCAAGTAGAAAATGTCTGAAATGTTTCCTTCATAGGTTTTTCCAAATATCAGCTCGATCTACTCTAACACAGAAGGTATAATATTATTATCACTGTAGGTTATTGTCTTTCAGGGTCTTGTATTTCTTATAGTCTCACATGAGACGTCTGCTCAGGGAAATTCATAAAAGAATTCATCCCAAAGTCAGTCATTTACAGTCATCAGTAATTGGTTTGTCCTGGTCATGGTGGAGCAGTGAGAAAGCTATAGTCACTATATGTCAGAAATACATTATATTTCACCTAGGGGTAAAACAGTACAGTCAAAATACTTTCATGTTTTTCTAATGTGGGGGGAAACCAGAGATGACGAGAAAAGAGGAAAAGCACACAGACACAAAACATACAGAACTCCACAGAGAAAGTAACCAATGTTCAGTATTAAACCAGGAACCACAAAGCAGTGAGGCAGAAATCTACTAGCTAATCTAATCTTTATATATATATATATATATATTAGGGCTGTCAAACGATTTTCATAGAATTTCATATAGTTAATCGCATGTTTTAATCTATGTAAATGAATAAGGCTTTAAAGTGAAATGTTACAATTAAAATGGTGAACACATGTTATAGTAAAAGTACTTGTTAAAAACTGCTGGGACAAGAGAAAATGGTAAGTGCTACAGCATACTGAAATCTCACTTTACAAA